>WBMY01004192.1:632814-731195 GCA_013397315.1 Donacobius atricapilla | reverse complement strand
ATTCTTGCTAGAACAAAAAAAAAGGACTCAACAAAGAAACAATGGCAATCAGGATGAAAGCAAAGCCTGACCTGGTCATTGCAAATGCCCATCTTCATTGATTCAAAGGAGCCATGTGTTTTAACTGTTGCTACGCCCACATACAGATTACAATTACTAAACAAAGATAGCAGCTGCTTATCACAAGAGATTCTCAAGCTGCTGCAAACACAACTTTAAGCTGAAGATATTTTTTAAATGCATTAGCACATTTATAAAATAAAAGTACATTCTTTTCCCCTCTCACAGTAGTTTGTTTATTTTTAACCAAGCACTTAAAGCATGCTACTCCTAATCATGTTTGAGGGTACTGTGAGATAGCATTTTCAGGAGTACTGATGTGATTCAGGCCATGCTGTCTGGCTCAGTTGGAAGCCAAAACCAATATGAAGAAATATAGGAAACACAAAAAGCCTTGGCCTTCCTGGTTCTCAGCTTTTAGTGTGCTAAAAGACAGCATTGCTTGAAAACAAACTCAGCCATTTGATTATCAATTCACATTTAAGTTCATGGTGTTCTCTAAGCACGGGTGTTAAAAAAAAGTCCTTTTCAGCACAGACATTTTGAAAAATGAAACAGCTTACTGAAAAGGCTCCAAGAAACATCTGAAAATCTAGATGCAGTTAGGAAAGAGGCCAAGGGATCTGCACAAACCCACTCCATCAACTTACAGAAAAAAAGAATATGACTTGAAGTGATTTGGAGTGTTTAAACCTTTAAAGAATTTGATTCAAATGAAGATCTTTGTTTAAGTCACCATTTTTATCTGCTAAGCACAACAAAGAAAGCATTAGAACCATGACAGAATTAACCCCCTCTAGGGCTGCAGGAGCCTTCTGCCCTGTGGCAATGCAGAATGAAATCCTCCCAAATGTGTGACATCACCACTTTTCAGAACACTGCATTATCAGGTTTTTAATATTTGATTTTTCAAATTGGATAGGTTTCTACATCCCATCCATTGTGTATTTTTCTATGACTGAAAGAAGAAACTGGATGGACGTCTCCATATCTCTCCCATTTAAAAAGGGTACATAGGCATATTCCCCTTCCAAATCTACAGCACTCCACATCCTTTAGAGCATTTAAAAGACCCACAGATTTGTCACCAGTTCCCTGACTGTGTACATTACATAAACCAAAAAAATGTACTAATGGAGAACAAAATTTGAGACAAGTAAACAGCCTGTCATTAGCAAGGAACTGACAGATGTTAATTTGTCTATCACTTCTCTAAACAACTCCCAACATCAGAACAGATTCTCCATCAGTGGCAAGAAAACTTCCCTGGTGCAAAGCTGACCACCAGCAGTGTTGTTCCACCCCAGCAGTACCACCTTGGCCCCTAAACAAACCACAGCAAGCTGTGTGCCAGAGGGTAATTTGCTTTCTCTTCCCAATAAGAAAAAGCAAAAATTACATCCAGAGAGCACAATTCTGAGATGCACTAGGATGTACACAGGAATGTGGTTCCTGCGCAAGGTCATTCAAGGAAGGAGCTGCATGCTCAGATCCAGGCACATGCAGGAACATGTGAAAAATGTAAACAGTCTCAACACCACGATTTTGTTTTAACCTCTTTAGAGGTCGGGTTGTCCCTCAGTGCTGCTTTTTGAAAACAATCCTCCTGCAGTCTGACACTGTGCTGTGTTGTACTGACCCAACAGTCATAACCCAACATACGAAACACATCTGCAGAGAGAATCACCTCAGGAGAGCATGGCAATGTTATTTAAAACATTCATGCTACCCTGAGATCATCTTAGATTTACCCAAACAGATTTGCTAGCAGATCTGCTCAAGGTACCTAATGGTGGAGGTTGCCATGGGAACACAGTACAACTACACACTTTGCCATGGCAACCAGGCCTCCCTGGAATACTAATGAGTACCCATGGCAACAGGAAGCTAAAGACAAGATGTCTGGGGACCAAATATTTCATGTATCATTTATAACAAAAGCTATAAATATATTTGTACGCTTCCCTATGTGAGATTTGACGGGTTTTGGTACCCTGCAAAACGCCACATATGGGGCAGTATCGTAAAGTGTAAAAATTGTGTGGCTGCAGTATAAATGGAAAGTCCTATTTCAAGGCTGTGGCTGAAGTTCAGTTCCACAAACAACAACAGGAATATCTGTAGTCAGCGCGCCCCACGTGTGCGCCGCCTTGCACACGAACACTACCGCCAGCCCACGATGGAACAGGTACCTGCACACAATGCTTTGTGCCCACCAAAAAGGTGCTCCCTGCCCACTGCAGAATCCTGCACTGAGCATGGATCTCTTCTCCAGATGGCAGCTACTGCAGCTCATGTTGTGAAGGCAGCAGAAAGCATTGCCTTGGTATTTCAGAAAAGGCTCATGACAAGAGATCCTTGTTACTTGACAGGAATGTTCCAGCAACTCAGTCCGTGAGCAGTGTTTCACATTTGTTTGTTTACAGAAAAACAATGCACTATAAGCAAGTCGCACATCAGAACAAAATGTTGGCATTAAAAGTGAAAAAATCATCAGTTAAGTGACATCTGGTGTCTTTTTTTTAAGTGCTCTCTCTACAGATGAATTTCAGAACACTTTCTAGATATTTTACACAGATTATCAAAGTCTAAGACGTTTTCAGGCATCCTGCCAGAAACCTCCTATCATTTAAAAAAGAGGCAGTACCAGCTGGAAAGGCAGTGCTGCTTGTCCCAAAAGCACTCTGTGTGATAAGTCACATCCAGAGACAGCAAAATTTTAGGTCCCAGGGATCACAAGTGCCAGGATTCAGCTCACACCAGCAGTGCAGAAACCAAAGGTAATAAATTCTAAGATTTGTTCCTCATATCTTATTATTTGGTTTTATTATGTTACAAAAATTGATTAGGTTGTAAGTCTGCTTGCATGAGCTTCTTCTCAAAAGTACAAGAAATCAGGGAAGCATTAATAAGCATAAAATTAATTTTCTCTTCTCCCTAAACTTCCCTGATGCATGATATGTATTTATTAGCCACCTTCCAGGTGTTAATAGAGCAACTGCTGCATTTCCTCAATGACAGAGCACAGAGGTCAGCAATAAGGAACAAAGAGCTGTTCTTTGTGTGAGACACTTCCCAATAGTCCCAGGGTTGCAGAGCTGCTAAGGTGCCAGATTCTGACTGCTTTTGGCCACAGCTGAGGCTATCCCAGTGGGAAACCCCCAGTCCCTGGTCCCTACAGCAGCTCTCAGGCCTAGAGGATGCAGCTCCACACCAGACAGGAACTTCCTGGCCTAGATCAGGTGCATCAGCTGCAGTCACCCATCTTCTCACCTGCTGACAGCTCAGAGAGGCCAGAAGGAACCTCAGAGCACACACACTTAGGAGCCCCTTGGGAAGGCACAGAACAGGCTCTGCACCGCTGACATTTTTCTCACAGCTGTAACCCAAACAAGGCATTCTCCAGTGTGCTGCAGGAATGCCAAAACCAGATAAACTGGGATGATTCCCATACATGGAAGTGGTGGAATCATGATCCCAGGAGGTAGTTAAAAGGTGTGTAGGTGTGGCACCTCAGGACATGGTTTAGTGGTGGACTTGATGATGTTAACAATCTTTTCCAGCTTAAATTATTCTATGATTTTATGACTACATCTGAGGCCAAAGTTAGAGAACAGAAAAACCTCAACAGCAGTACAACCTAGCACAGGAGACTAACCTGGACTAATCTCTGGCAAAACCCTCTTCTGCTTCCAAATGCTGCTGGCTGAGGCCACAACGTTCTGAATACACCTATACAAACACGGTATTAAACCAACACCATCACGTTCAGAGTTATCACATTAGTGCAAGCACTGCCCATGATCACATTAGGAGTTTTCAGTGGATTGCAATTTAGTGTTAATTGGCATGTTTGGAGAGACCTAAGGAAAATGTGTGGGATGAAACAGCGACACAAAATGCAGGCCATGGCCTTGGCATTGAATTTAATATCTAGTAATTTTAAATAGTATCCAAGGACAAAAAATATATTATCAGGATAAATAAGCGCTTTGGTTTCATAAACTTCAGTCTATACAGATTAAGTCATGAACAAAAGGAGAAGAAAAGGCAAGCTGCTTTTGTAAGTAGTCCAATGCAGAGCAGATTAACACATTCAACAAACAAACACAGCCCACAGTGGACCTTCAAGCAACAAAGTTTCTCAGAGGAGCAGAACCTGCATTACTTTTGTGACAAAACACATCATTACTGTACAAAATTTGTCATCTTGAATCTAATCTGTTTGCACAGGACTGATTCCAATTATTAATTTTCAAGTATTTTAATTCCTTTAAATACCACAGAGCCCAACACGCAGCCCAGCATTTCTTCTGTCAGCACAGAGATCCAATTTTAACAGGACCTGACTACAAACACAGGAAAAACAAATTTGCATTAAATTTCAAAATTACACAACGACCTATCTAAGCATGCATGGCAAAGACTATTTTTTTTATTCTGACACTATTTTTCAATTAATATTTTGGGCTGTCATTTGTTGGTTTGGGTGTTTTTCCCCAAGCTGGTATTTTTCACTCTCTTGCACTCCTCTTTTTTGGGGACAGTTTTATTTTATGTCAGGGGACATGACAGATAGTTCAACATTATCTCCTACCAAGAAAAATACAGAATTTAATTGATTTGCGGCCAGCAGGGGCAATTACTGCATCGGGAAAAAAAAAAAAAAAAAAGGCTAGGCACTGAGTGATGAACTCTGTCAATGGATAAGCTGTCCCAAGACAAAACAATAATTTCAGCATGGCTGGGGCTGGAGGCCTGGTTGTATATCTGCACTTTATTTTCTCCCAATAGCAAATACAGTGATATGCACACAGAAATCTGGTGTTTCCCACGTGGAATGCACCTGCACACTGTGACCACAGTCTCTGCATCATTCTAAAAAACACAAGGACCCATCTTGTTCAGGAAGGGCTGGCAGCACTGCCAGTGATGGCAGCCCAGCAAGCAAGGCAAGGGAAGAACAGCAACAAGATGCCATTTACCAAACAAACCAAATAAATTCCTCCCTACATAACTGGCAATTAAAAAGGTTTCATCGCCTGGAAAATATGGGAAGTCCCATAAGTCCTATCTAAGAAATACACATGAAGACCCACCCCAGTCAGTTTGGGCTATTAGAGCCTTAAATCCTCTTAATCCTTCCCATGCTATTACTTGTGTTTCCTTGTGGGAAAAAAAAAAAATCAACACCTTTCTGCAAGGTTTTTTTTAAATTCCTTTTCTCAGTTAATATGCTTAGCTTGCAATAGCCTCTCACTTCCCCCCTCGGCCCCCCACACTGCAGATATTGAATAGCTGTGTTACTTCAGGGAACAGTCATAAACGTGAATGATGGCACTTGAACCTGCTAAACTGATTAAATGCTGAAAGGAGGGATCAATTACCAGAGAAAGGCAAGCTGGGGAGCCGTACATAACACACTGCAGAACAAAGAGCTCCTACTGCCCCGACTTAGCACAATCTGGGGAGCAAAAAGAAAGGAAAAGCATTTAGAAGTGCTTTCTTCCTTGCAGCTTAGGGTATCCACCTTCCACCAAGACAGGCAAGAGCGGCACACACTGACAAACTGAAACTTCTCAGAAGAAAGAGGGAGAGAAAGGAATTACATGTTTGGGCAGAGGTAGATGTGCTTTGCTCTCTCCAGCGTTTCTCCAACTGTCCATTCCACTAGGACATTCAAAGTCTATTAGGTCTGCATTTCAGATAAAAAGCATTCACTTCCAGGAGTCCTTGTTTAAATGCATGCAAAGGAAAGCACAGGAGATAACACAAAGCTACAACCTTCTGGAGCAGAGAGTTACCCCATTCAGCAAAGCACTTGCAGACAGTACATGGGAATAGCCCTCAGGAGAAAGGCTTTAAATCAGAACAGCACTCTCATTACTTTTTTTGACAAGATGTTCTGTAAAACAAAAGCCAGTATGGAATGCATAATCTTTTTTTGAGCAGGGTCAAAAAACAAACACGCATACACAGGGAAAGAAAAAAAAATAAAAAGAAAAAAAGAAAATCTGTCACAACCCAAAGGGAATTTCCTGACTGTGTAATAGCCACTGATGTGACTCAATAGCTCTTACGAACGAAATTGTCTTCCCTGCACTACTTGGTATAACACTTCAAATAGGCTTGTGTCCTGGGATGACTTTTTGGTACTTGTATCCCCAACTGTCTCTTCTGTTTATGCTGTCTGTTAAGTTCTGTACTTTTAAGGCCGAGTAACCCCTGATAAGTAACAGCAGCGTTAATTAACCAGTACAGCCTTGCCCCTGGTGAGGAACAGCTACATCCAATAGGGATGGGCGAGATAAAAGAGGATAGCTGGAAAGGGGAGAATGGTCATGGAGGAGCAACCTTGAGGAGCATGAGCGCAGACTCGTGAAGCAGGATCCGGGTGAGAGAGAAACAAGATACTCATCTCAAACACCTTCGTGTCGAGACGGACAGACACGGTGGGGGCACACGATGCCGCTCCCGGCGCCCCGGAGCTCCGGGCACGCCCGGGTGGCGGCTCGCGTGGGGGCTCGGTGCCATCTGCTGGCCACTTTGTGCCATCCGCTGGCCACTCCGTGACATCTGCTGGCCACTCCGGGCCACCGCCGGCCACTCCGGGCCCCCCGCCCCGCTCCTGCAGACAGGGCTGCGCTCTCCGCTGTCCCGGAGTGGGCGAACCCCGGCTCTAAAGGCACCCCAAAGCCGGGACCTGTTTGCCACACGCCTCTCCAGGCTTGCTCAGGAGTTCGGTAATATCAGAGCCCTGCGCAAGTGTGTCAGTGACAATGGCTTGTTGTTCACGTCGGTGTTTTCCTTTCTCAGGGAATGAATTCTTTCCCCTACGCTTTTCATTCACTTCCCAACTCTATCAGCTTCAGAGCCATTATGGAGCTGTAAGCTCCGACAAGAAACCGAAGAGGTGTTATCTTTTATTAAACTGACTGATAAAGGTGGGAGAAGAGAAAAGGACAAAGTCATTTCACACAATAAAAGCCTTGTGCAGTTTCCTCTCTTCCTGACAGATTATAAAAGCCAAAGGTTATGCAAGTTTATATGAGACCTTTTCTTTTTATAACTTGAAATTACTACTGCTAAAACACTTCCACTAAAATTACTAACACCACCCACCTACAACAGCTCCAGGCCTCTGGCCCATTTTGCTTTTTCTTAGCATATGTCAGTCAGCAGCAGGACATTTGTTTGGAGGCGAGCATCTGGCCTTGCTGTCATACAGATGTGCAGCATCCCATAATATGAGTGATATTTAACAGAATTACGACTGTCCCCTGACACTCTAAGAGCCATGCCATGTCATTTGTAACACTCGGGCACAGATCCCAGGGAGTGGGCGTGGGAAGCATGCACTGGCAGCTACAATTCAGAGCCCTGCATATGCCTGCTGAATAAGCTGTGAAATAGTCACAGGCAGAGGGAGAAACAGTGAAGTCAGGACTTGAAGGAAAAATTTGAATTTGGTCACTCTGGTTTCTAGTTTTTTCTTCAGATCCACCAAATGCTGACGAAGGTGATGAGTCACACATGGTTTTTTTTGATCTCTCAGTAAACTAGTCACAGAGAGCTGAATGTCTTGCTGGGGGAAAAAAATAATGCTTGAATGCTTGAAATAAAGCAGTAAGTGTAACTAATAACTGGGACACAGTGCCCAGACTGTATTCCAGTATTTGTCTGGAAGCAGATATACATCTCTGTAGTCACTCTGCTTGACCTGAACCAGTGAAACGTGGCAAAATAATACCATGAAATGACTGCTGGGAAGAGAGATAGAATGGGTGATTGCTTCTAGCAAATATGCAGGAAATTAAAGTACCTTCCTTCCTCCACTCCCAAAAATGGTCCGAATACATGGAGCAAAAATTAGAGGAAGCACTTAAACAGCAACAATCGTAACAGGACATTGATACTTACAGCAGGCATAGAAAGAAACAGGTGAAAGTGTTGCGAAGGAATAAAGCGAGGAATAAGCCCGATTTCTGGCAAGTAAGGGCGAGTTCCCAGTGTAATTCAAAAAAGAAAATTCAGATCTCTACAGAAAAAAGCAACCAACCAACCCACCAAAAAAAAAAAAAAAAACACCACCAACAACACACACACACCCCCCCTCCGCCCCAAGAAAAAAAACCCACCAAACAAAACAAACCCACCTTTATCCAAGCATTATTATAAAATAAGTAAAGGATAAAAAAATCTGGAACGCAATTGTGGTAAGCACATTTTGCTGTCCCTCAAAGGCCCTGACAATGCAGGGCAGCACAAAGCTTTAAGAGTAGCCCAACTACACTTGTTCTCCCTCACTTGCCTGTGCTCTGAAGAAAACATCAGGCCTACAGCACAGGCTAAAAGCTTCCCAAGTGTGTGCTCAAATCCTGTAATTCTGGTTCGCATCAAGCCTTAAGTGCACATTTGCAGAAAGGTGAAAGAACATACGCACCCCAAGTCTGCTGCTGCCTAGAAGCTCTGATTTAACACATGGAACAACTATAACCACAAACATTCTTGCTTCTTTATAGAAAATAGTGCTCCACACATACTCCTGCTAGAGGGGAAAGCCACACATGACACAAGAGCCATCACATCCAGCAGCTGTTGGATGTTCTCCCAGTTCTGTTCCCTTGTTTGCGCATGGGTTCTGAGCCTGCTGAGCCATTTAAAGCTCTTGGACATCAGCAGAAGTTTTACAAGCCTATCCATAGACCTTTAGTTGAAAGATGTTTTGAGAAAACATCTTTCAACTAAAAAAATGTCACAAAAGACTGGAGTCAACATGTTTTAACCACACCATTAAAAGGCTACAAATGAAACATTCTCTCTCTGATCACTTTTGTTGTTTCCACTCCCACGCCCCACCCCCAATAAAGGCAATGGCAAATTACCATTGGTAAATTGACTGAAGAAGTAAATTTACCAATTTAGCCAGGTCACCTCGGGAGGCCTGACTGACTGCTTTCTGTGAAGGTTAAAAACACAACACCCCGAGTCATTATGCAGTAAGCTTTGTTGCTGTGATCGTGCAGCACATACCAGACAGTGTGCTGAATGTCTAAAAGCACTAGGACAGGTGATGAATATTAATACCTCAGGATCAAGTCCACATCCCTACTACTGTACAAGTGTTCTTGCTGGTTGCCATTCTCCAAGGCCCTTCTCATTTCTGAGTCACATGGTGGAAGACCACACTCTGGAACATAATTATTCTCTCAAATATGTTTTTAAACTACAAACGCCATTCAGTGCAGATCACTACAAGTTGGTATGATGACCCTTGAAGTACTAATTTTGAAGTATTATGAAGTCTACACCCAAACTTTTCTGCCTTGATGTCTCATGGCTCACTAAATAACCATCATGTTACTGCGCTGCACATGGGGAACATTTTACTTGCTATTGGTGTTGTGCAATCGCCGTTGGAAGCTTGAAATATAAGTTTAGCAGGTCAGCCACCTTTGCCTACTACTGACATTAGTATTGCTCCTAGTAACAAGTATTAGAGATCTAAGTTTTTCATTAAGTAATTGAGTTATATATTTCCTTCACATTTTCTCAGTGGGCAGGATCCTGGAGAATCTAATGAGAAATTTCCTGTTCTAGAAAAAATCTTTTGTGAAGTTTCCATGCATTTAGGAATGTCCTTCTCTCTAGGAGAAAAAAAAAAAGTGTCAATCACTACATGAACAAATTTCCTGCGAAGAACTGATATGATCTGTGGTGATGATGTACAAGCAAATGCTTATGAGTATTTGGAAAATAATTTCAAAATGCACAGGTTAAATACAACTCCTGGCAAAACGAAGTTCTCTGAATAACAATATCATTGATGCAATTCATGGCCCTTACAAGACAGGAACATGGTTTTGGGTATATTAATTGACTTACATCGTACATACCAGGGCTAACCTCAGTCATGACCATTATGAAAAGTGAAACTTCTTATTTCACAATTCTAAGGCCCTTCTTGTACTAAACCAACAAACTTCTGATTAGCAATAACATTGCAAAACAACAAGAGTTAACCTCCAGGGCAATAATCAAGTCACTGAAGGATTGCTGACATTTGGAAGTTTGGAAGAGAGATGCAGTTCCATGAAGAACGGCTGTCAGAATTGAGAGCACCATCGAAAGCACCACCACCAGATATTCATGCAGTCAACTCTCTAATCAAATTCCTTAGCATGTTTGAACAACAAAAACCAATTCTATAAAATAGTTATATTTGGAAACTAGACTAAGGTCTAAATATATCCCAAAATCTATAGGTCAGATTTCACATACATGCTAGAAGTACAAAGAGTAATTTATTCATTAATTTGATGTTTATAACAAGTAACTGCAAAGCAGAAAATGCAGGCTAACAATCCATCAGTTCAGATCCTGCCAAAAAGCTGCACAGAAAAACCATCATTCCTTATTTTCATATCATACATATTAACGACTGGAATGCTTTTAAATGGTACATAACATGATATATGAATGCACATGCTATGAAATAAGGCATACAATTAGCCTAAATGTCTGCAACCAGCATCCTTACATGTTCTTGTCTATGCAGAGACACAGTTCTGCAGACCACAGTGTTCTGATCCAATACTGTAGTTTTAATACATCACTTATTTATAACTTACTGTAAAAGCAAAGTGTTTTTCTTCCTCATTCTTTTCTGAATGCTTCACATGCCCTTCATATATCAACTTCAAAATCATGTTTATTTTAAGAACAAATAATGCAAAACTACCCTTCTTCCCTATGCACTTGCCCAGGAAGCTCAGGTTCAGACTCAAGTGAAAGCAGACTTTCTGCCATGTCCTCTGCTTCAGCATTAGTCTATTATTCAATTCTTTTAGGATTGAACTCAGAAATTGTAAATAAAAGTTAAAATCCAAAATACCCACCTTGTCTTTTCCCACTACATAGCTTTTTCCCAGTGGTTGCAAAGATGACAAAGGTAATTCCAATGAAGACAGTACCTAGCAAGTCTGTAAGCCTACAGAGGACTGAAACTCAGGCTATGGGCAAAGCTAATGAACTTTTTAAGATATTAGTTAATTAGATGAGAAATTTAAGGATACTTAAGATGAGTACAGAAGTGTCTGTTCAATAAAAACGCTATCACTACAATTTAAAACGACTATTTAACCAAGTCATTAAATTTTGGCATCACCTTGATCTACCAGGTAGATCTAGTATGGACTGGCCTTATGCAAATTGGTCATTTCAGTTTGTAAAAGGCAAACAGCTGGGAAACTGAATAAGTGAGTGGAACTGAAAAAGCGAGTAGAACTGAAATTGCCAGAGGCAGAAACTATTACCATAAGTTGTTTGTAAGTTACAAGAAGAATGTACACCTTAAAGGCAAGAAGAAACTTCTGTCCTCTCTAAAACTGTTAAGCAGAAAACAACAAATGCTTGCCTTTTTATGAAAATATCTTTGGTTACAGAATATTATTCTGGTTAATTTATCCTTCTCCTTGACAAACAGATGCATATCATAATCAAAATATCACAAAAAAGGGGGAAGGGGAAATGCAACCATCAGAAAGCCCCAAGAGCTGACCTTCAGACACTTGTTCCAAAGCCTGGTAGCTCCCAAGACAGGGAGGTCTGGAGACCACAGGCAGGACTGCCTCAGCTCCTACAGTAGCAGAGCTACTGGAAGACCATTCCACAGGTAAGACCAGGAAGATCCCATGATTTTGTTTTTTAAACTTTTTAGGAGTGCCTGCCTATGACACATTTATTTTTGTAAGGATGAGAAATGTATACCCGTTGGGCACATGAAAAACTATACTATACAATATAAAGGAACAAAACCACTAACTATAACTATACAATATAAAGGAACAAAAACCCCTCTTTGGTTTCTTAAACATGATCCACATTTTTGAACAGTCTCCAGGCTGGATCTCAACTTTATTTTTGGTAAACTTTAACAAGGGCTGGTGGCAAAGCTGTTTAATGGGCATGTGACGCTATTAAGCAAGTCATTTTGTGAGCACTGGAACTTACCCTGCTTGCTCCCCACCCCAGCTTAGATTCTTTGCTGTGTGGTAATTCAGCTAAGCCCACGCACTTCAGTGCACGAACTGGGAATGGGAATTTGTCTGAGCACCTATTTTCAAGAAGCTTGTGGAAAACTAGCTTTGAACTATTTCTGCTCCATCAAATTTAATCAAAAGCAGCCAAGAAGTTCAAACTGTCTTGAGCGTCAGTAGAGAGATACTGACAGAAAGGATTACTGGGGCAGGAAAACCCAGGTGAAAAGTACGGTCTCTCACCAAAAACATTCTGTCAGCTCGTTGCAGGGTTATGTATTTACTAGGTCATACAGTAACACACTTAAATGAAAGTATATAAATTATTTGCTTGAAATCTTTGTCTTCTCAACCAGCTGTCCCCCGATGATTACATTCTGTTAACAGAGCCAGCATGGGCAGTTTTAGGACTCAGACTTCTTCCCATACTCGGCTCTGCTCACAACTTCTGCCTTACTTCTTGCAGCTGTCAGCTCCTGCTAGAGTCCTGCCAGCCACAGGGGCTGTGGAAATGAGAACTAGGACAGCAGGTCGCAGGAACTCGGGACTGAGCGCCCTGCTCTCTCCTGCAGCTCTCACAAGTGCCTCTCTCTGTGCCTGCTGCCTTCCCAACGCAGCTGCTGACAGCAGCCGGATGAACTGGAGGGGGCTGTGGGAAACAGCCAGTCAGCGGGACACAGGCAACAGGAATGGAAGCAGACACCAGGGAGGTCCACAGCTTTCCCTCATCCACACCCCTGCACGTGGGATATGTTGCCACCGAAGCTCTTCAGACCTGTACAGCTTCAGCCTCTGTGGGGCACTGGGCAAGTAAAAGTGCTTTGCATATCAGATCCCAGGCATTGATGCTAAACCATGTACAGACTGATCTAATCTTGGAGCTAAATCAATTAAATGTAAGTGAAAATGAAGTAATAGCTCCCCTTTGACTAAATCCAGAAGTTTAAATAGCTGCAAATCACACCCTTCCTCCAATACCTTCCCTGCTTTCCCAAAACATTCCAACAGCATAAACTGTTTATACTTCAGAGGCAAGTGCATACAATAGGCATAGAGCTTGTTTCCAACACAGTAGAGAAATAATTACACTGAACTTTTTACCTCCCACCTGCAATTCCTCCCCAGAAGAAACAATTGCAAGGCTAAACAGTGATTTAGATCAATGTTGACACTGTGGTTCAACAACCTCCAGAGTGCTCACATGAAACAATTTTTATGCATCCTCAATAACCAACAAAACTCATGGCAGCAAAAAACAATAAAAGGGACGTGTAATTTCCTAATCCTGAAGCTGTTAAACCTTTGGAAGTATGTGTGCTTTGGGGGGAAAAAAGGGTAAGTTCTTTTCTTTCATTCTCCGATGGAGAGACTCAATAAAAAAACAGATTTTTTCACACCTAAAATACCTAGAGCCAGGCTTCCTCACAGTAACTGATTTACAGGCCTATTTTTTTATCAAGTGAACCCAAGATTTGTGTTCTAGCTTCAGCTTTAAGACTTCAGTTCAGTTTTCTCTATCTTGCAGTAAGTCTTCCAGGCAGATTCTGACTCACAGTCACAACAGTGCTACTGATTTCTGGCTGTAATGCAGGAGTACATGCCTGTTCTGAAGAATAATTCATCAGGTGCTACATTCCAATAGAAAGCATAAATACTCACAGGAACTGTCCTGAAATACAGACAGAAGCAAGAAACATAGCATGATATCAGTATAAATTGGGTAGGAATTCTTTTACTCTCCCTTTTTTGTCAGGGAGTAAACAAAAACCTTTGTATTGAAGGATGCTGCAGTGGAAGGGTAGAAAGTCATCCAGACTTCATTAATTTCAGTGTAAAATTCAACATCCAGTCCTGACTCTGAATAGCCATTCAGGAAGCAAAGTAGTAAACTTGGATCACAAAATCAGGTTAAAAAAGCAATAGCTCTGAGGGGGCCTTTATCCTGTAATTTTTTGTGGTTTTACCTAAAGACTGAGTCCTGCAAAATGCTTGTAGCTCTGCAGTTGATATTCCATATTTGATTTATTATAGGCAAGAAATAATGATCATTGAATTTATATATAAAAATATAGCCCAACTCTCCAGAAGAAATTAGCCTGCAAATAAGACCTAAAAGATAAATACAGCTTTCTTAGCTCCAAAGGTCTTCAGTGTACAGGACTGTTCACACAGCTCCTGAAAACTTATTCCATCCCCCACCTGCAGGGACCTCACAGTTTTGCAAGACACAATTTCAGTCCACAGTTTATGAACATTATGAGCTGACCAGCACAGAATATGCTTCTCAAATCTCTGCTTGCTTACTTTCTCAAAAAAAATGAGCCCCAAAATTTTGTGACTAAATAGCATCATATTATCCTAAATAAAATAATGGGGAGGTGGGAACTGTTGGCAAGTAGAGAAATGCACAAATATTATCTTCTTCTTTCGTAAAAGCTGATTCTTGGAAGTCTGACTTGACAGAAGTACATACAGTATTCATTTGTGTCACTTGTGACTCTCAAAATGCCTTTTTGTGCAGCTGTTGGAGGGAACTTTAAGCACTATTTGTAATCAGATTAAATGCAATGAAAAACAAGCCAGATCTAATTTGGGAAGATCCACAGTCAAACATCTTAAGGCTAAACTCTTAAATTTAAGATAAAGCAGCTGTTTCCATCTTTGCAGTTTTTAAGCCAAAATACTCCCCATTTCTGAATTAAGGAACTTTCACTTATTTATAAGTATTTCACTTCTCTGATTCTGTAGCCTCTGGAGCAAGCCAATTTCCAGTTTTCTTTTATTCTCAGGGTGGGGAAAACCCCTTCTACAGAAAAATAAAACAAACTAGAAAAACCCTACAGCAGGTCTAAAGAAAAAAGGCCTCATTTATCCTCTCACTTCAAGATATACACTACAAATTGAGTATAACCACTTACGTCAAAACTTAGGGATTACAGCCTCTACTTTGGCAAGTTACTTGACTAAAATATTTTTAGCTTTTTTTTCTTTAAGTTGGCATTCAACAGTGAACAGGCTGAGTTGTTTTTATCACTAATTCAAACAATCACACTCTCCATTCACTACAGAAACCTGCAAGTCTTTCCTCAGGTTCTCCTTCCACAGTTCTTCCTTATCTATTTGTTCACCAAGAAAATACTTGAGAGTTGCCAATACCAACATGACTGGTGTTCTTTTGCTTGGTCACACTACAGAAATATTAAGATGATACAAGGAAACCTTTTCTTTTGTTTTTCTTGTCCTGATGGCATAGACTAAAACCACTCATTTTGAGCAAATGACACAGTTTCGGATACACACTGCAGAGAAATACTGTACGAGCTTACTGCAGACTGAAAACTCAATTTCTATTTCCACCATTGCACAAAGATCCAAACTACAAAAGAAACTCCCTCTAACACACAAGAGTAAATAAATGCACTTCAAACTATGCTACAGGAAGAGTGTGAAGGGCAAGACATCTTGGGGAAAAAAGCTTAAATTATTTAGGCATGCATACAGGAAAAGGTCAGTTTGTGAAAAGAGGTAAAAGCAACTTATCCAGGGATATCCAGAACAATGGGGCAAAGAGGCAAAGGAGGCATTTCCCATCACAGGACGATCCCATGTGCTACCCTACATGTCCTGAATCAGGGAGGCTCTCAGTACACAGCAGAATCTTTTTCTCTGCTTGTTCGCTTCAGGATGACTAAATTCAAACTTACTGTTGAGACCGAGGGAGAAGGAAAAGATGCAAGCCTGCATCCCAACCCCTAGCTCTGGGATTTTCCTGCTTCTTTTGGGTTGCAGTTACCTGGCAGGTTCCTCAGTTGCATCACACCCATTGTGTCTGTCGCTTGTAGGGCACTAAAAGCACCCCAGAACTGAAACCCATTTGCATTTGTTTCAGACACAGTTAAACATCAATGGACATGACAAGCCTATTCTTGCCACATGGAAGTTCTTTAAGGATTGCCATGGGCTCTCCAAACATGAACACAGAACTCGGGGCTGTATCTGACACCAGCTGCTTTTTCAGTTTCTTTTAGAGACATCTCTCAATACCCTGTGTAGATCCTTCTCACTCCAGCACATCCAGTGCACTGGGGTTAGCAAAACAAAATACCTCTGACATCACCATTTGCAGGTAAAACCTCCCACCTTACTTTCCAAAGTCTCCTTAGCACAGCAGAAGCTCCTCGTATTTAGCATTTCAAATGAATCTGAGTGTTAGTGAAAACAACAGAACAACTTCTCTCTCTGAAAACAGCACCTCATTTTTTGATGAGGAAACTCTAGAGTTCCTTTACAAGGAGGCACACCTAGAACACCTGGATGGGGACAGAGCAGGGAAGGATGAATGAGGAACAAATATGCTCAGGTCTGGCTGGAGGAAAAAAATCCATGCTGTCTTGCTTTGCAGTGATGTCGCTGCATCTTCCACGTGATGCATTCCAAACATGAACTCTACAACAGTTTTGATGGTTTGGCAATTCCTAACACATTGCAATCAGTGCATATGCAAATATGGCTTTTAGGAGCAAAACATTTATAACTCATTTAGAACAAATGTGAAGGCAGACCTATTTTCCGCCTGTTCTACATTTCCCATCTATTACTAACTTGCACTACTTTGACCTGAGTTTTCATTAGTACCAGGAGCATCACATCATTAGCATCACATCCAAATGTGATGCTTTCTCCCAACCCTTATTGCTTCAGAATACCTGTTGCACTACAGATCTGAAGCTAATAATCATATACATTTTTGGCTTATGTACATGTGCTGCACCTACAGTTCTTCAGGATCACATCAATTTTAAAAACACAAGTTTTGAAGACTAAAAGAATATTTTTTCCCTCCCCTGAAGTCCCAGGCTTTCCCAATCAAAAACAAAGTCCATCTGCTAATTCTGAAGTGTTCCACCCTGGCTGACAACAAATCCAAATATCACAGAATCACTAGATTGGAAAATACCTTTAAGATCATCAAGTCCAACCCATACCCTAACACCACAGCACTGAGTGCCACGTCTAATCTTTTTTAAACACATCCAGGGATGGTGACACCGCCATCTTCCCAGGCAGACCATTCCAATACTTTATCACTCTTTCAGTAAAAAACTTTTTCCTAATATCCAACCTATACTTCCCCTGGCACATCTTAAGACTGTGTCGTCTGGTTCTGTCAGTGGCTGCCTGGAGAAAGAGACTAACCTGACCACAGCCACCTTTCAGGAGGTTGTAGAGAGTGATAAGGTCACCTCTNGGGGTTATTGTGGCCAAAATGCAGGACTCAACACCTGGACTTATTAAACTTCATCCTATTGGAGTCTGCCCATCCATCCAAGCATTCCAGGTCTCTCTGCAGAGCCCTCCTCCCTTCCAGCAGATTGTCATACACTCCCAGCTTAGTGTTGTCTGCAAATTTATTGATGAAAGACTCAATCCCCTCATCCATGCCATCAATAAAAACATTGCACAGAGCTGGCCCCAGCACAGAGCCCTGAGGAACACCCCTGGTGCCTGGCTGCCAGCTGGATGCGGCACCGTTCCCCACCACTCTCGGGGCCCGGCCATGCAGCCACTTCCTAACCCAGCAAAGAGAGCTCCTGTCCAAGCCCTGGGCTGCCAGCTTTGCCAGCAGTGTGCTGTGGGAGACACTGTCAAAGGCCTTGCTGAAGCCCAGATAGAAAACATGCACAGCCTGTCCTGCATCCACCAGGCGGGTCACCTGGTGATAAAAGGAGACCAGGTTGGTCCAACACCACCTACCCCTCCTAAACCCTCAAGTATAGATATCAAACTGCACTTCAAGATTTGTAGGACAAGAAACAATGTGCTAAAGAAAAAAAATTGTGAGAGAAAAATACTCTGCATCACATTTTCCCAGACATTAGCATTTGAAACTGACTTATATCGCAAGATGCTTGCTAGGGGGAAAATCCTGGTATTCCCAGTACTGCTCAAGATTAAAAATCTAAAAGTACTCAAAACATCTGATTTCAAAAAGAACATATCACAATGAAGATATCTACAGTAGAAGAACATTAAGTTAAATCTCATGCACATAGTGACTACTGCTTTAAATGATAGGCCTTCAGTTACAGAAACCAGCAGAAGGCCGAGACCCACAGATTGTCCCTCAGAAACCTTGGGCTTTCAGAAGTGTTGCTGCCTCTATGATGGTGGAGAATACCCATTGTTAGGTCAATTTGAAACGGATCTCTTCCTAAATGCCATGTTTTGAGACACCCCCTGATGAAGGAATTTACAGACACCACCTGAGCTCACTCAGCTCTCAGGCCAGGCAGCCTCAGAGCTCAGCACTGAGAGTAAGGTCTGCACTAACCACAGCCATCATCAAAACCCTTCTGAGCGATAAAACAAAAACACATGACTTAAACATAACAAACAAGCAGCCCAGACTGCCCTGCAATCATGCCAGAGTGAACTTTAGAAGATGAACCTGAGCTGTTTGTGACCATGAACACCATTTTCTGCTGGCTGGGGTAATTTGTGCCCTTAAACACCCTGAAGTCATTCGTTTAGAACATAACTGATGCTTATGTCCCAAGAGCAGTGGAAAATCTGTCAAAATTAGCACAGTCCTGGGCAGTTTACAATTCATACCAAAACTACAAAGATCCTGAAAGGACTGGGAAAACATTTAACATGCCAAAAGCATTTGTTTACATCTGATACTCACCAGTAAGTGTTGGGGTGGAAGGACATAAGCAATGAGCAGGGAAAGAATACCTAAGATATTTGAAGTTAAAAGATTTCCAAACAAGAACCTGAGCAAAAGTCCCCAAACATTATATATGTTCTGAATGTAAAGACTTATTTGTTCACTGAAGCACGGGAGAAAAACTATTTGTATACAAATGCAAATTAAAGAACTTTCTGCTAGTCCTAAAATATGCCATGAACTACATGTTTCTTCCATTTCAAAGCATTTGACTACAATTTAGGGAAGATTATTACTATAATGTTCCCCTCTTAATTTTTTTCTACTGAGTATGCAATTTTCTACTTGGCTAATCACATAGACATGATTATGAAACAAAAATATACACTTCACTGAGTCTCAATTGAAGAGCAGGGAGCTCATTTATTAGAAGTTAGCCATGTCAAAGAAATGAAAGCAGATAAATGGAGTTTTACTGCTGACTAGCATCAAAACAACATCAGCTTTCACACAGGGTTTTGTTTTGTTTGTGGCAGAGGATAAGGAAATGAGAAAAATCATTGCAGCACCTTATTTATTTAACAATTGTTATTTAGATTAATTTTTGTTTATGGCAATTGTTATTTAAAAATAAACTACAATATTTCATAATAAATAACCTACGTGTTTGGATACAGATTAAGATATCCTTATACCACATTAAGATATACATTAAAAAAGATTAAACAATGTATTGCTACCTAATTTTTTTGTTCCTAATTGATTTAACTGGTAGTAAAATGAAACAAATCTCTGGATCCATTTTCAAATTAAACTCATTTTTTACAACTAGCAGTTGCAAAAGTGGACTTTCCATCTCTAACAAAAGCATCTGCTCGTGATTAGATATTCCAGTGAGTTTTGCACAGCTGGCCCCATCCACCTACTGCCCCCAGAGATGTGCTGTGCATTTCTTCATCTGAAATGCTACATCCTCACATCACATTGGGCTGCCCCGTTGGTTACACAGGGCACAGTGCTAAATACCCAAAAATGCGGTGACAGACATTTGTGTTGACAAGTGCCAAGAGAGAAATAATCACAGTTAAAAACAGACAAAAAGAAATAAGTTTCAGATGAGTGACTGACAGCATTAGTGCAAATCTCCAAGAGCAGAAAATGTTTTTTCACCACAGATTTTTAGGAAAAAATTTTTGGCTTTGGGCAAAATCCAATATCAAAACTAAGGATGATTCTCCCTGGTGTAGCACACAGAAGAAGTCAGAGAATTCAGCAGTCCCAGAAAGCAGAGTTCACTCACAGTAGGATTCAAGAGGTCCTTGTAACACTAATCAGGAAAATGATCAAGATCTCAGAACAAAAATGAAACACTGGTTTCCACTGGTGTTTGGGGGTTTTTTTGATTTTGTTTGTTTGTTTGTTTTGGGGAGGTGGTGTCTGGGTTTTGTTTGTTTCTTTCTTTTTTTTCTTTGGTTTTTTTTTTTCTTTTCCTTGGAAGGTAATTCAATGGGCTCAGGAAGGTAAGAATACAGCTCGTACCACTAGAACAGTAGTATTATGTTTCACTAGAAACTGGGGGATTCTGAGTAAAATAAATTCTTGGATAGACCTTCTGCAGTATTAATTATAGCCTTTTAGGGACAGATATTTGAACATCACAAAATCAGTTTTCAAATGTGCTTTTACTCAAACAGAGAACAAGCACTGCAAGTTTTACCATCATCTACCTAATCACTATGAGAAAGAACAATAAATTGAAGTAGAGAAGGCTACTGTAATGTCAGTCACAAAGAGAGCCACTCCTGCACCCATCATCAGCCTCAGGGTGTCTATCCATGTCAGCAGGATTTTGAGCCCCAGCTTTGTTTGGCATGGTTCATTAAATAAGAGCTGGTCTGCAATGACCAGTTTTCTGTTCCAGATTCTTTGCCATCACACACAAATTTATACATACAGGGAGAACAGCAGCACCTGCATCACACACAGCAAGAGTGGTCAGTAGATCTCCCATACAGACTTGGTAGACAGCATTTGTAGGGGATGGACCTTGACAAAACCAGCAACTGAGCACCTGGCCCTGAAGAAGTGCTAGCAGAGGCTGTACTCAGAACTGCTGAGTGTGAGCACATAGCAGCAGTCACATTTTCTGTTCATCCTTTATGACACTCATAGGAACATCAATTACCATTTCTTAACTGTTCCACTGTTGTTATTTTAATAGTGTTTGCTACAAGAAAATCAATATAATGCATGGATACATTTCCAGGAAGGTCAAACTTGTTTCTACATAATACTTAAAAATACACGACTGTGAATTTTTATTAAAAAAGTGTAAAAATACACAGCTTGTATCAGTGCTTTCCAAGGTGCTTAAAGAGTTGTGCTAAAGAGTACTGTATATAATTTTAACTGACCAAAACCCTAGCAAGGACAGTGAGCAACTACTGCAGCTGGATGTGCTACACTTACATCAGCAACAACTGATACAAACAAGAACAAAGGGGTTTTACATAGTGAAACACCATGTTTGGGTGGTTTAGTTACAACACTATTGAAGTATTTTTCAGATACCAGTGTCCTTCATGCAGAAGGCTAAACATGATTATCACACTGAACTGCCAAAATCACCTGCAGTGTTTGGAATTGCCACCAAAACACGCAGATGACAAGATTATAGATGTCCAAGACCATTACTTCTCTTAATTGATTTAGCTGGTAGTAAAATAAAACAAATCTCTGGATCCATTTTCAAATTAAACTCATTTTTTACAACTAGCAGTTGTAAGTGGCCTTTCCATCTTTAAGAAAAGCACTTGCCCCTGATGAGATATCCCAATGAGTTTTGCTCATCTGGCCCCATCCACTTACTGCCCCCAGAGATGAAGCAATCTGAATGACACCGATTTTTTTTGCCTAAATGCCACAGTCCAGTTACACATACCATGTGGCTGACCAAATAAAATTATCACACTTTAGCCTCTTTCCTTACAGCCCACTGTGTTTAATTATAGAGAAAACAGGGTATAAAAAGGAACATTAAACATTAAATGCACAAGCTTTGCAGAACTTGCTCTTACTTAGGAGTATCTTTTTGCACATTCTCATCTTCAGTAAAGAGTATCTACAGTGGGGACATAAAATTGTTTCTGTTTCTAAACTTCTTTCTCCCCAGAATTAAACTTTTGTAATAACCATATTCGGAGTATCCCCTCCCAGCAAGGAATATATCTGAGCTCAGTGTGAGGCTGATGATCTTTGTGAATTTGCTTTTCAAGCTATAGATCACTACTGAGTATTGCATTTTCCTTTGACACATTCTTTAGGAAGACAGACACATGAAAGACGAGAGAAAGAGACTGGAAGAAAGAGACGTGCACTTCATTAAAGTTGTGATTGTTGGAACAAATGCAATACAAAATGAAAAGCCCTTAATCCCTTCAGAGCCGTGTTGTTACCTACTCATATCGCTGTAACAAGCCATTCTAAACTGCTTATACCAATCCAGTAGAATTCATTTCCAGAACAAAGTACACATCACTTGGAAAGCAGTTTAAATTCAGCCAAAAATACAGTTTTTCTATCCTGTAAAACCAAAATTCACTATACTAGTATCAAAGCAAATACAGCCCCATTATTAAAGTGGGGAGAAGGAGCCACCTAAACAATGGAATTCAGGGTGCCAACCAGGGGCAAGACAGCTCGTAGAGTTCAGTAACAGAGAACACTACCTAGAATTATGATTTCTTGCACAAAAACTATTTAACTTTTTCGTACCATAGGCATCCTGATGGGCACATGAATGCAAATAAAATATGAAAATAGTAGTATGCCAGCAATGAAATCACTGATCACAATTCATTAAAAAAATCCAAAATTGGGAGCCAGGTTATTGCCCAGATAAGAGACAGACAGAAATATTTGTAAGAGCAGTTACAAGCAGCACAGAAATCCACTGTCCACTCCCACATGAGCCCAAAGGACTGATATCCACTGAGAGCTGCTGATGGTGATGGAGAGGGGCAGAAGGAATGTTAACAATCTTCCCCTTTTGACCCACAGCAGACTGAGATGACAAAGCAGCTTTGCAGGGATGGAGCCCATGAAAAGAAACACAGGCCACCCACAGGAAGGTATGCTGAGCTGACACAGAGTGATGCATCTGCATTCTTCTCCTTCTTTTCTTGGACCTGCTTGATTTATGATTCAATTAGAAAAGCCGACTGTATATCTTATCTTTATATTGCAACATTGCTGCTATCCATGAGACTTGATAAAAGCAGCCTCATTTAGGACTTATTGACCTCCTTATTGCTAGTCCCAGGCTTTTCCAACCACTAAACCAGGTGCAGGTGAACATGTCACCATATTTCATTCCCTTCCAGATGGATGTTGTTTCCATCTAATTTCCCTAGAATGCAGGATTAGCTCCTACAGGAGGACTGCTGGAAAACTGTATCACTCTTCAGACTTGTCCCATTGTTTCTGAATGTGTTTGGCTTGCTGCCTCTGACACCTGGGCTTCCAACACCACACTGCTTATTTATGAAACATTACATCACAGAAACCAGAGGCACGGCTCAACCTGTTTACATAACACCTTCTGCAGCAGTGAAACCAGGCAGCAAAGTACCTGCCCTGCTCCCTGCCACAACAATCCTACAGCCCTTCTCTCCCCAACTGCAGCAACAAAACACTTCTCAGAAACGTCCTGTGAGCTACTCCACCAAAATGACTGAAGGCTGCAAAGCTGGATCAACTGTAGGATAAAGCAAAAACTCCAAGAGCAAGAGTACCTTACTGAATTAACACCTTCACAGAGTGATAACAGAGGGATGGAGGAAAATAAACAGGGATTTTTAGCAGAGCTCAACAGGAGATGTGCTGCACCAAGGGAGGGAGGAGAAAACAAGAAAAAAAACCAAACCAACTAGACAAACAACATGGAAGAGAAAGTTCTCTGCTGTGTAAAGAATATTTGGAACCAAGGCACCTGAATGAGATGTTGAAGGCACAGGTTGAGCTCCCAGCTGAGGACATAAGCACCAAGTCTGAGACCAAGCAAGCCCCAAGATCAGCCTTGTGAGGTACATATGGTCCCAATTGTGAAAGCTGAGCCCCTGCAATGGTTGCTGTTGTTTTACAGGGCAAATGTTTACAAGGTGGATGCCTTTTAGGAGGCTCTCTGGCCTTTTCCCTCTTCGCTGTAACTAGTTCCCACCAAAGGCTCCTATCAGAGTAAGGCTGTCTCATGCATTTGCAAAGTCATGACCTGTGAAATTATTTGCCCTCTCAGACAAATGCATATGTGCTCTCTCTGCAGTATTCTTTGAACAAGAGCAAGCAGAATCCAGGTATAGAGAGGGATATGAGAGGAAATTGGTTCTGCTCTCGGAGATTTAAAACATTGAATCACACTTACAGATTGTTCACCTGCACAATGGGGTCGTGTCTGTGGCACAAGTCATTACTTTCACTAATTTAAAGCCCAGTTAAATTTGAACACAATCTCTTTGTAGCTGTTATGCCCAAAATCTCCAACAGCTTCATGAGAGCAAGCCTAGGTGTACGTAATGTTCTCAGTTAAGTGTTGTAAGAGGCTTTTAAGAACATCTTCCATCTTTGTCTTCCTTTATCTTACCACACTTTAAAGACAACTTGCTCCACAGTTCTGGGTGATACATGTACCAGTTTATGTCCCTGGGATGTTGCACAATGCAGTCTTGCAGGGTAATTACAATTACTATGCCTGAACTCTAATCTCTGCTGCTCTTTACTTACAGAAGTGGCCTAAAACATCTACAAAACCCAAACCCACCAAAATACAACACAATGCAATTTATCTCTTTGAATAAAATACAAAAAAAATTACTCACACAGAGTTCCCCTCTTTTTATTTTTAGGATTATCAATAAACTGTTTGCCTTTACAGAATAGCACTGTGGTCACTGGAGGGTAAGTAATAAATCATTTTTAAGTTTTGAGAAAGTTACTGTATTTATTTATTCCTCTAGTATTCCCCTGAAAGATTATGATAAAGTCAGTACTACCCCTTGTTTGGCCAAGTTAATTAACCTCTCCCTTAATACCCATCACATGATAATAAGTATACGTTACTTTTTAATATTATAGAATACTTCCACCTATAATTAGATGCCTTTTTGCTCTCCCTGAATGCAGTATTGATTGTCAGAACAGAATACCAGCTGACTCACCCTTTTTGTTCAGTTTTCAGTTTCTATTATACCACAAAGATACAATTTAAAGAGCACACTGGTGTTACTCGACCTTGCACGCTTCCCCCTCACCACACACATGAATCATTCTTTACCTCCTCACCCAACATCACATAAAATCCCTACAACACCTCCATAAAAGGGTCAGTCCTGCAGCGCAGAAGGAATCAGTTTCTTGGGATTCCTCCACAACAGAAACAGAAAGCTCCCAAACAACAAGAAAGTTGTAAAGAAACAAGGCGGAGTCTAATGACTCAAATGAACTCTCCTCAATAAGCAACACCTGCACCTCCCAGGAGCCTGCCTTTTGTGCTCTTAAAATCACCTGTGGGTTCACAGATAGATCAGATTATCTCAGTGAGAAAAGGCTAAAAAGTAATTATCATTTTTCACCATTGTCAGATCCTTTCTGTGGTGTGACCGGGAGTTCTTGGCTCTGCTGTGTTAAGCAACCTCAAGATGAATTTTCTTCAACCTAAAGCTGAACAGGTATTCTGAGGAAACTGAATCTCTACAGAAACCACTGTGTTGGCCATACTATTAAATGGACAGAAACAAGCCTGAAATTACAGGACAGAAAGGAGATCTTAAATAAAATCCCCATGCAAAGCCATACCCCCCCCCCAAAAAAAAAAAAAGAGGGCAAGAAACAGAAAAGCAGATAATCTTCTAAGACTGAAACACATGCAACAAAAATCTACAGATTAGTAAACTGGGTCAAAACCAAGTTAGAGCTGTGTGCATAACGTTTCTTAGAAAATGGAGGTTTCCCACCACAGACAGCTTCAGACTTCAAAACTTTAAATTCAGAAGAAAAACAGAGACAGCTGCTGGAACATCTTCCCAGTGCTAAGGAATTCCTCACAACCTCCATCATCAGCACCCTCGATATAGGAACAGGCAGAAATTCTGACCCCACAGAAATAAAAGCAGAGGAACTTTTGCTGGTTATTAGGCCAGGGTGTGGTCATTCATAATCTTGTTGATCTCAGCTTTTTAATAGCAAACTAATTGTCATGGAACCTAGAAATTCCATATTCCTTTCTTTAAAAGGCACACATGCTTAAAATATGGTACTAGTAACAACAGCATGCAAAGACTGTAAAACCAGCTTGGACCTGTTCAGTGCATGTCATCGGAAAATTACCTTTATTAAAATTCCTTTAAAAGTATTTTCCAAAACAGATGGAAAATATCATAGAGGTTTTAAAACCTAAAAATCCAGTCTCCATGAAGACTCTGGTAAGAAACCAGCTCTCCTGCAACATTCATGTGCCATCAACTCCTCCGTCATTGCAGAATGTTACTTCAGATTCTCCTATGAAAAGGAGCTGTCATCACAGCCTGTTTAAGGTAATGACAGCAGGTCAGCGCAGGAGCTCGGCCAGGCCTTGCTTCAGCAGTAGCACACAGGGCAAAAGGAAATTCTCAAGGCTTTGCTACGCAGGACTCCCTTCATTGGCTCACAGCTTTTTCCGAGTCATGATCAGATAGGATCAATAACACCTCCTGATAAAACCACGATGCATACTGCAGATATTATATGGAAAGTTTGAAGAATTTCTCCTCTGAAGGGCACCAACCTCAGCATGCCCTTGGAGGAGAACAACTTCCTGAATTTTAGAAGGTGATTGAAGCATGGTACCCTTTCCTCTCCAAACAGTCAGTGGGAACTGAAGCTTTAAGTGCATTTAAGCTAAGAAATTACAATATAATCAAGTAGCTAATAGTAGATTCGTTTTTGTGGGATATCCCAGGGGAGTAGAGAAGAAAGAACAGCCACTGCTCCAAGACTGAAGAGGGTGGGATCTGCTCAAGAGGCTGCTAAAACTGGGCAAGACTCCGGAGTGCACAACCATCACATGAACAATGAGGCAACAACTGACACAAGCAGAGCGAGGTTTCTCAGAATTTCACAATCACGCTAATAAATACTTTATTGAAGCAATTTTCTTTGCCGCCCTCTCCATCCTCCTCTGAGTTAGAGGGCCTGTGACTGCATCCCCATAGCAAGGGCAGCAGAAACACACACTGCAAGCAACTATTATTTTCTATGTATTTTATGCACACGCTGATGTAATTCAACAGCTGAAAGAGCAAAAGTGACCAGAACCAACCAGCAGGCAGCACATGCAACTCATCAAAAGAGTAGCAAATTTCTGGCACTTAGTAACTACTGAATATGAGAGTAACAGTTCCAACCACTCTCCCCCCTCCTCCCTAGATTTAAAAAAAAAAGAACACGCCCTTTCCCATTTTTGACCAATTCACAAAAATTTTTCAGAGACAAATGCTTTATCAAATTAAAGGAAAAAAAAAAGTTTAAAACTATTTTGAAGGATTTGTTTTGGAAGATTCAAGCTTCAAAACCCTTCTTCTTAAGCATGTCAGCACCATAAATAGCTATTTACCACTAAATAACAGAAGTCAAGCACAAAACCCACAGAAATATAAAATATTAGCCTCATGCCTCTGATTCTACATCACTCCCTGCCTCTGGAAAAAGCTAACAAGTGCCACCAGCTGTTTAAAAAAAAGAAAGAAAAAGAAAAAAGAAAGAAATCTTCCTTAGGCCAGGTCCTTGTCAAACTCCCTCAAAGAGCTAATGAAACTTGCCTGATGAAAGATTGCAAAACTATGTTTTTTTCAGAATTAATGCAACATACCAGCTCTTATTTTGTCATCCCAAGAGCCATGCCAGCAGGAGCACAAGTACCATTGTCAACAGGTTATCACAAAACCAAATGTATATGGGAAATATTCCCAGTCCAGACAACAGAGTGTGGAAAAAAATAACTTTTACCAGGTAATCACCGACCAGATTAGTATGTCAATAGTTTTTACACGGTGTCAAGAGCACTGAATTCTGAGAAACAGAGTGTATAAGAACAGAACTCCAAGAGTTTGGAGTGGAGGAAAAAAAAAAATCAAAAAAATAAGCTGATAAAAATGTAGGATAAAACCAGAGTAAACAGCAGGGACAGGAATTTGCCTGTATTGAACAATTGTCTAGAACTGAGGCTCACGTGGTCTGATCAGTGTGCTACACAGGGAGGGCTTGGGAGGGTTGTTCAGGGTTGTTTTTTTTTTAACTGCAAAACTATCATTTTCCCCAGAGTTTCCAATGACTGAATAACATTTGCATGTATTATTGTTTTTCAGAGCAGCTATGACTGGACTTGCAGTCTCAGAGATCACACTTAAAAACTTATTCTGTAAAATAAACTTTCCATTTTAGCAGTAAAGTATTTATTTTTGTTATTATTTATGTGATAACAACATGGCTGTCATATTTGGACTGCATTTGGTTTTTTCACTCCCCCTGCACAACAACTTGACCACTATCGCCTCTCTTCCCACAAACACCGCTGTCTTCATCTAAGTGGCAAACAGCATAAAAGTTTTGCATTTCTAAAGTTCAAAGATCTCTTACAAGCTGTAGACAACCCTGGATTTTTCAGTACCTTAAATATATCAAACAGAAACACCTCGGAACAAAACACAGCACTGCAGGTGACCTACAAGCATAATTAACTTCTAGGCATTGACTTGAATAGTCCTCACAGTGTTGAGGCCAAGACCTGTCAAAACAAAAGAACTAAAACAAGAAAGTACATTCTAGTCTTCCTGTCACATTTTAAAAACACGAGCTTCTGAACAAAACACTTCAGAAAACACTGAAGTGAAAGACCAAAGGGACATTCAAATAATCAACAGCAAAGTACTGCAGGACTGTAAACAACCTGAAATAACAATTTATTTTCTTTTCCTATGCCATTAGCAATTTTGGCTCTGCAAAGCCTGGAAATTGTTGTAGGAAATCTGTAACTAGCTTTTTTAGGTTTTTTTTTTAAAAAGGAAAATATTTAGCCACACACAGTTATTCACACAATTTTGCAAAACAGTGCATTATAAACAGACAGATCTCATTATCTCAGAAAAGAAAAAAAAAAAACCAAAACCACAGGAGCAATAAATTAGGATCTAGAAAAGATGGGAGAGGTGACAGGTTTTTCAATAATGGAAATCCCCAAGCTCGTCCTCTGGCAGGCATCAACAGAGTAACAGCATATAAGGTATCATTTGGAACCAAAATCATGCAATGAGCATTAGTCAATTCCCACAGAAATGAGAGAGAGATTAATGGTGGCAGAAATATTTTTCTAAGGAACTCAGTAACAAACACTGACTGTGTCAAAGCATATCCCCATTTCCAACACCGGGCATGAACAGTGTTTCAAGATCTGAGCATCTTACATACCCACCACACAAAAAGACACCCTAAAAGTTCAGAGCCTGATCTAAGAGTCTCCTCAAACCAGTGGGGAAGACGCTGCCCTTGATGGACTGAAGGATCACAGGACAAAGCTGAGTCCTGAGCCTACTGATCCTGAGGTTACTCCAAGCCTAAGATTTGTAACACACACAATTCGGAGACTGAGAACAGTCACCTTCTTTAAGAACTCAACACTCCCAGCCCAGCCTAGGTTACAAACCCTTCAGAGAATAAGTTTTCAAGCTACCCACTTTGTGAACACACAAGGTCACATTTTCTCCCTTTATCTTTAAGACAGCTGTAGAAAGAGAGGCAAAAATGCCTGGAGCTCCGACATCACAGTAAGAAACGCTGTCTTCTCGTTCTGGGAGCTCTCCTTCAGACACAGGGCTCACAAAAAGAAGAGGTGCTAGGCAGGGGGAACAGCGTCTTGTCCAACCTGAACTTAGAGGGCCTGACTGCCAGAGCAGTGACTTATTTCTAGCTGATCAGTCCTCCCGGGGTGTTAATTTACATTCCATTTCAAAGCACAAACACCACACAGATTTGAGAGAGAAACATGAGAAACCATAACAATCTACAGTAAAACAGATAATATTCCATCTTCTGTGTCCAGTTAAGCATTTCAAGTAGTAGCAAAAGTGGTGTTAAAAGCAGGAAAGTTTAATGATTCAAAAGAACCAACTTCAGGGGAAAAAATAAAAAAAACAACAATGAATAAAGCTTTTTCAGCCTAGATTAATTATAGCTTTAATCGTGAAAGTTTTCAGTTTTAGTTTCAGAAGTTCTGGGCATATAGCCCAAAAACAAAGAAAAGGGGGTGGGTGAGAGAGAATTCAGTTATCATACTTTCCCAATCCCTTTTCACTAAACTTTCTTCTACTGGAAGAAGCGTCATTTTGCCACTAATAAGCCAAAATGTGCTCTTTCTTTGCCCTGAGAACACAAACCTTCACAGTTAAAACGGATCATGCCATTTGTGTTCAGTAGGAAGAGTGTGGGACCAGTCCCTCACTCACAACACAAGGCAGCACTTGTGAGAGCAATAAACAGCGAGTGAGCACATGGAATACCTGGGGGAGACAAACCACAGCAGCAAAGCTCCTTCACCTGACCCTGGGGCCTCGCTCTAACCACTGCGGAGGAGGGAAGACCGGGGGAAAAACAATTCCTGTGGCCGCTTGCACCACGGTGAAAGGAAGCCTACAACAGCATCTTCTCTTCACCTGCCCTGCAGCAACGCTGAAGGAGGCTTGATGTGGCGTCCCGGAGCAGGTCCCAGGTGAGCCAGTCCCAGCGTCCCGCACAGCGGGGTCGGCAGCCAGGTGCGGGGCCAGGCAGGGACGTGCGAGCCTCCAGCCCTTACCTGCGGAGGTTTTCAGCCTCTGTCCCGCAAGAACATCGCTGCCTCACGCCCGAGGCGTGAAACACAAGCAGGGCAGACACACAGCACACCTGCGCCCCAAAGCGCCGCAGTCCCAGCAGAGCGGGGCACTAAGGGGCCGTTCCGGGAGACCTTCGGCCGTCGCTTGGCGGGCAGGGGCAGGGGCAGAGCCCGCGGCCCTCTCGGCGGGGCCGGCGGAGGCGCTCCCGGCCNCGGGCAGGGCACGGGGCGGGCGCGCTGCCGCCGGGACCCGTCCCGTTCCGTTCCGTTCCGCCCCGTGCCGTGCCGTGCCGGAGGTGCCACAAGGCGGGGGCAGCGCCCCCGAGTCCGCCCCGCTGGAAACCCGGGAGAGCGGCCGCTGCCAGGGGGGCTCCGGAGGGCGCCCCCGGCCGCCCGCACCTGCAGCGCGGCTCACCTGGAGCCGGCGGGCTGGGCTTTAGGGAAGAGCCGAAAGCTCAGCTGAAGTTTGTTAAACAAAACTGCAAAGCCAGCCCAGTGCTGGCGCCGGCGAACTCTGTAGCGCGGCTGCCGCGGGTTTCCCGTCAGGAGTGCCACAGGTGCCGTGCATTCAGCACAACGCGAATAATGCAAAGCCGCTCGCCGGGGAGCGGCACCTGGCGATAATCGTTCGCTGATAGTCCCTCGGAACGCGCTTGAGCCTGGGGGGGCAGCCCCGATTTTCCTCCCTCCCCGCCCCAGCGCGAGATGAGGGCTGTGTGCAAACCTCACAGGTGGGATTCCGCGGTGATCAAACCAAAAGTTCGTTCTGCTTGTGCTTTTTCTCCGTTTAAAAAATGTTTTAATCAATCTTATTAAAACGTGTTTTATCGCAGCACAAAGTTGGGAAAGTGTTGTAAAAGCAATTACGATTACTTTAGTTTTGACTTAAATTACTTTATCTTGTCATTACTTCTCACAAGGCTGTCCTGGTGCATCAACCCCTTTTCTTGTTTTAATTGGAACCCATTTGTAGTTTGAAACACATTCGAAACACAAGAAATGCTATTAAGCATTAATTTACCTAGAAATGTTGGTGATAACAGTTTAATCCTGTTCGTTGTCCTACCGTCGGCCGTAGTGCTGTAGGTGCAATTTACGAAACACGTACCCAGCTGCATAAACTGACTGTGGGTGTTTATACATCTTGGGATACTGTCTAACTAATTGCTTGTCACTCCCTCCCTCGTGTAAACTTTTTTCTTTGTATACAGAGCCAAATAAAAATATTTAACCAAAGACCTTGGCTATGTCTCACATGGAGAAGGTAATTCCCCAGAATGTTTTTATCCCTCTTGTTTTGGATGTGACTCATTTCCTCAGCCCACTTGGAGAGCTGGGAGCCAGAGGAGATGGAGGGGAAAAGGATCACAAGCTCCCTGTGGGCTAAAAGCAGGCGTGAAGCAAGGCTGGTCACCTTCACTGATGGGCAGCAGCAATCAGCAGTTCTGTGGCTAGGTCACACAGTTTTTATACAACTCATGTACCACACCGTCACTGCATACCATCTTCCATCGCTCTTTGGGAAGGACAGTTAGAGAGACTTAAATGGGATTTGCAGATTGAAAAAGGAAATAACACCTTAAGGGGGAAAAACAAAAAAAAAAGGTTTACTTGAAATGAAAAGTGGTTTTTAAGTCTGCTCTTACAATTGCTAGGAGAGGGAATATTTAAACAAAGTCAAGCGTGATGTGTACATGTAAATCCATATTATATTTCCACAGGCCTACAAACCTCACTTGTCTCATCTACGCTCCCACCTGGAAGAGTACAGCTTGCTTTTTTTCTCTTTTTTTTTTTTTTTTTTGGCAGCTGGTATGATACCTGGAGGGAAGGAAAAGTTGACTTCCTTTACTTCACGAGAGGTTTAAGGTCAGGCTTCCCTGAAAGAAGTTCGGAATTTAAATGTGCTGTTTGCAGTGCATTTGATCTGATCAAGCTCAGTAGTGGGTGGTTGTTGTAAGATGAAAAAGGAACAGATAAAACCTGAGGTAAATTGGAAAAAAAGTAGTATTATGTGTTGAAATGAAACAGCCATTCCAGGAGAGAGATTTTTAATGTAACTGTCTCCAAGTGAGGGATGTTGCTGATTGAGTTAGTTAACATTAGTGCACAGCCTCGGGGAATGGGGNACCCCAAACCAGCCCCTCCAGCCACCAGGCACTGCTTGCCTGCATCCTGGCTGAGGGAGCTCCAAGTGGGACCTTGACTGCACCTCCCCTGCTCTCATGCGCCCAAGCAGATGTTAAAAAGCAGTGTGTTGGGTTCTACCATTTTAATTCCTGAATTGTAAGCTAAGTGAAATGCAAAAACTAAAATCAGGAACCAGCCAGCCAACCCAGGGTCAAGAGTGAAAGCTTTGCCCAACCGAAGTTCATGGGAGTTTTGCCAAAGACTTTGGTGGAGCCTGGCTTTTTGCCCAGATGCTCCAAAGAAACAAAAAGCACTTTTTTTTTCCCCTTTGCCCCAGGTTTGATACATATATGCTGTTCACCTTTCTCATTTAATACAATGATTAAAATAAAATCCAGGTTGGACATTTGTAGTTATTTCTCTGAAGGTTTATATGAAACCAGCTGTGTGTCCCATGACGATGGGAGATCCACAGTGACAATGGAGCATTCCCTGATGTGGTAAAGGAGTTTGGCAAAGTCAGAGCTGGGGGAAGGTTTCAGCCCTGTAGCCACAGGTTTCAGCCCAGGCAGCCACCCCCAATAAGCTCAGCAGGGACTCTGTGCACCCCCTGCTCCCTCCCACAAGGTCCCCACACTCTCCTGTCCCTCCCCATTGTGTGCTGTGATGTTCATGGTAAAACTTGCCCTGGTTTTCAGCTGAGTTTTCCTCCAGGAAGGTACAAACACATGAATAACCACTAACCATTAATAATAACCAGTTTGTCTATCTACAATATCTCCTTATTTGAAATGAAGGGATGGTTTATGATATTTTTGTTATTGCAATCATACCAATATTTGGGATATTCAGGTAAAGTGATTTAGTGCATGTTACAAAAAAGCCTTTACATAATTTGAACCTAAACTGAAGTACTTTAAGTGCATTTAAAACATTTATATTAATGCTGTAAGGAGACACTGACAATTTAATAATTTTTTCTAAGTAGCTTCCATCCTTTTGTTTTAAGTTCCCAGGAGCTTTTTGTTTTCTGGCATCCTATCAAAATGCTAATGCAGAAGGAGAGCAGCAGAGAAGTTCTCCGTGTTTCATGGTAGTGGGAACTATCCTGCATAACAAGAGATTTAACAGGTTAAATGTATCATCTGAGATACGCATTAAAGATATTATCCCTCTAAAATTGTCTTGTGTTCCTAAGTGGTAGTACATCTCTCCTACTGTACTTTTGCTTTTGTCATGTTAACAAAATAATCTTTGAGTTTAAATAAATGTTAAAAGAAGCCAATCAATGTTTGCATTTATCTGCTTTCGAGCGCAGTGAACACAACCTATTTTAGATACTCTCATTAGCATTCACAAACCAGTTGACCTTTTTAGTCCCATCATGTAAAAGACAGAATACACTTTTTCTCTTCCTTACAGTGAAGTTATTGCTGAGGAGAATATGATTAATATACGAAAGACAAGATGATATTGACTCTTGCAGCTGCCCTCTGCTCAGCAGAAAAGGAGTTGTTCAGAGCATTACACTGGGTTCTCAGCCATGAACACAACTGTAATGCCATAATCCCAGCTCGGCATTGTCGGTCTGATCCAGCGCTGCAGTTCAGGCAAGTGGAAGTCTGGAATGCCAAAGAGGTTTTAATATATGTGCCCCTTGGTCATTTATATAAATAAAATGTAATTAACATTGTGTTGTCAAGGTAGAGCCAGGTTCTTTTGCTGTTTGCCTTGGAGTTTTCCCTCAGTTCTGCATTTCACTGGGTTTTGCTGTAAAGGGGAGCAGCAGAGCTAGGGATTCCCACATGCATCCATCTGTGACTCAGTTGTCAGCAGGCTCACTGCTGCTGTTCCTTCAAGCAGAACAGTAAATCCCTGCAAAAGTCACTGCAAATGTACTTGCATCGCTTGTCTCAAGCAGCATCATTAGATCCTGCCATGTCCAAAGCAATGATCAACCAAGATAAACACTATCCAGCTAGAAAGGAAACGTGATTTATATCCTAAGAATATGCAGACAACAAGAGGGAGGAAAATGCAAGGTAACTGTCAGACTGATGTTTGACAAGTCGAGTCTATACTTCTATGCACTCGGCCTCCTAAGCAAGGTAGCTCTAAGAGAGGGCCACAGGCTGAGGGCAAGGCTCTGCTGCTCCTGGAGGAAACCACTGCACACAGGCACACTCTCCATTGCTCTGAGGTGTTGGCACGGCCATCAGTCCACCCAACACGAGACTACAGCTCAGTCCCTGAGCTGCCTACCTGATAAAGCCAGCACAGCCTGGGCCCTGAGGCACAAGAGCTGACGCAAAGGCAGGAACAGTGATGCTGGGCTTCAAGTGCAACTATCACAGCCAGCACTGTGATTCCGGGTCCGGTCCAGAATGTGGCAAAAATAAACGGGACGGGAACAATGGAGTGCCTGAAAATGGAACTTTAATGGTGGTCTGATGACAAACGCAGCGACTGCACGGTTTTGGGAGGCAGCATCCAAAGACCCAGGAACATGGCTGACATAACAATATATAAGGTTATCTGGGGGCAGGGGTCCAATCCCAAACGGGGGAGAGGGGTATGACTTTATATGTCAAAGATCCTGAACCAAAGGAGAACCAGAACCAGAGCCGTGACCTATTTTGGAATGATGCCATAAGCATCCTAATTTCCATATCCCACCCCCCATGGTCTCAGGTTTATGGTTTCTGCATAAGCCACCTGGGCTAAGGTATTATCCATCTCAGCCAGCTCAGTCGCTACATGCAACAGCTATCAGATGGATCTCAAAGCCATCCACCTTCCAGACCTTTTCTAAAGGTATCAGAAAAGGCTAAACTGGTCACCTTAGCTGCTGACCAAGGGGATGACCAACGACCTCAAGCAGATCACAGCGCTGTGTGCAGCTGGCTCATGAGGCCCCCTCACATGTGAAACAAGTGGAGTTCCATCACAAGAGAGAGCTGCTCTTTAACCAGCTTTGCTTCTGGTGCCTCCTGGTCTTTCCCACTCAAAGCCCATGACACTATGGCATGTATGCAAAAAGATGTTTTCTCAAAGAGTTTGAAAATTCAGTGACCACTCTGAGGGTGAACAGTTAGTGTCCAGTACGATGGACAGTCTGAGCCCTGAGCTCAGAATTCATATTAAATTTATATTGAATGTGTATATGTAAACTAAAGCTAGAAAAAAAGACCTCACTTTCAAGAAAATGCAGATCAGCGTATTCAGAACTTTCACAGTATATTTTATACATAATCTCTCTACATTTTAATAAAACTTATAATAAATTATAGTACTGAATAATTATGATACCACCACCAACCCCCGTAAATTAACTAGGGCTACCATATTTCTGGGACTTCCAAGACATGTTTTCTTTTCCTCTGAAGGGAAAGTAGGACTTTGGCCACCTACCCAGGGAAGGACTAGTCCAGCAGCAGTAGCTCCAGCCCCGTGCTGGCAATAGAAAACAATTCCCCCAAAGCTGCAGAGCACATTGATAGTGCTGCCAGTGCAGAGCCAGGCCTGAGGAATGCGTCCCACACTGTCTGAGCTGTGCAGCTGATCCATGGGCACTGCTGTGCCCAGACTGTCCTGGCTGCTTTGGGCTTGTTACACGCACAGGGTTGAAATTCTCTGTCACTGTGCAGGGCAGAGCACATCAGGCTCTTTTCCTGTGAATTGCACAAGATGTGAGGCCATGTTCCCATATGGAATTTCCCAGATACAGAAAAGCCTTGTTCTAGGCAGGTAAATCCCCAGCAAGTGGTGGGAATGAAGGATTCAAAGTAAACAGAGACCTCCGAGCATGTGCACCACATGCTGCAAAAATTCCCCGGGAGGGAGGGGAAAGTGGAGGGCCTTTACCCCTGAAACACACTCAGGGGGAGGAGTTGGACAGGCTGCCTCTCGCCTTTGCCATGGGCGGGGATGAGAAGAAGGAAGTGTACCATAAATAGTCCTGCCTTCTGGAATCACTGTCCCAAAGAGATGCTTTGAGGGAGAAGCTGCATGTTTTTGTTCACAGGAGCCTGCCCTGCTTACATTTAAGACAAGCAGCAAAGCCATCCTTCAAGAACGTTGCAAACCGGTGCAATGAAGCAATTAAAAAAGGCAGTAACATCAGCAGTGTGAAATGCCTGTGCCTCGCCCCGGCAGGGGCTGTAGGTTTCCGCGGGATCCACAGTGGGACTGTCCTGCAGGGGAAAGTCTTGTAAAACTAGAAACATGTGACCTTTGCTAATCTATTAAGTATTTCAGTTTCTCAGTAACAGAATTTGTTTGGAGTAGTACTTTCCCAGGCTTTTTGTTAACTTGTGTACGATAGTAGCACTTTCCCGGGTACCAGCGGAGGAAGGTTGCAGCTGGCAGAGCGCTCACTGAGCAGAGCCCACGGGTGCCTCTCTAATCACATCCCCGAGCCTCCTTTCAGAAGATGGGATAGCACAGGGACTAATCTTTCTTAATCTGGGAGGAGGGACGCAGAACTTTAATTTGCTTACAGACATGCCCCAGCTTCTGGGGGTATTAAGTTACCCAGCGACCTTTTATTAAGGCATATGCCTTAAAAGCAGCTCCCAAGGGCACAGCAGCACTTCCCAGATCAGCACCCACGCAGCCAGAAGTAATGGATTTATGCTCTGGCTGGCCATGGCATCTAAGTATAACAGACTTGATTAAAAGGAGAAGCTGCAGCCAACGCCTAGCCGGGTCCAAACACGATTATACTCCCCGAACCATGCCAACAGTCCCAAGTTTTATTCCAGTGGTACCCGGCGTCCAGTGAAGAGATATGAAGTTGATCAAGCAACTGGAGGAGGAAAGGCTGAAGGAGCAGGGGCTGTTCAGCCTGGAGCAGAGACAGGCAGGGAACATCACCGCTGCCTGCAGGGAGGGCTCAGAGCAGGGCCCAGCACAAGAGGAATGGGCACGAACTAATGCCCAGCAGTTCCACCAGAACACGACGAAGAACTTCACTGTGCGGTGACCGAGCACTGGGAGAGATTGTGCAGAGAGGATGTGGAGTCTCCCTCCCTGGAACGGTCCGGAGGCGATCCTGCGCCATATGCTCTGGGACGGCCCTGCATGAGCAGAGAGGTGGAACCAGGTGACCCACGGGCGTCCCGTGCAGCCTGACCCATTCCGTGATTCTGGGATGGTGACCAGCCCTCCCAGCGGCGCCGCCCCGGTGGCACCGGCTCCGGGCTACGCGGGACGGCCCGCCCGCCCTGCCGGCCCGCCTCCACTCGCGCCGTCCGCGAACCAAGGGGACGCCCGCTGCACGCTCAGCTTGCCGCGCCCGGCCACGCAGCTATTTGTTCCCCGTGGCGGAGCGGAAAGCCGCCCTTCGGGCCTGGCTTTGGCGCGGAGCGCGCTGATTGGCCGCTTTGAACGGGCCCGGCGCGGCGCCATTGGCGGAGCGCGGCGGGNGGTGGGGAGCGCCGGCCCCGGCTGCGGCCCCCGCGCCCCGCTCCGCCCGCTGTGCGGGGCGCTCACTCCCCCGGTGACACCCGGGGCCGCTGCTCCCTGGCGTGGCTAGCGCCCGGTTCCCGGGTTTACACAGTGGCATTCCTGTCTGTTCCTAGTTTATTCCTCTTGAGTGAGTAGTTAGGTGAAAATGATGAGTAGGGTGCACTTTTTTCAGCTCCTTGCAGGAGCTTTCTTCAAAGATTTTTTGAAATTTATTTTTCTCCTTGGAGTCGTTGCCCAGTCGTACTTTGAGGTGCAGTTTTTCTTGCTGGAATTCTGAATAAATACGTTCTGTGATTTTGCTGATGAGAACATTAAAGTGTTTCACGTTACATGTTAATTATGTAAGGCACAACTTGCTTCTAAAGACTTGGCATAGGTTCAGTGACTTGTCCCTGTTCAGAGCAGCAACTGTTCACCCTCATTTTCTGTTTCCATTTTCTGTCTCTTTCAAGGATAACCACAGCAATGGATGATTACACAAAAATAGAGAAGATTGGGGAAGGTAAGTATGGGGAACACTCGGCTTTTAAATGCTCCGCAGAGCTAGGAAGTGTCCCAGAAGCTCTCTGCACTCTGCCTGTTACCGGAGTCACTGAGATTCAACTAAGTGGCTAAATAAGCCTGTTGGCTTAAATACTGTGGTAGTTATCTATATCTGTCAAAGTTTTCCTGCCCCTTTTTTTTGTAAGTGACGTGGTCTTTTTAAAACAACTGACCAGTGTTGAATAGTGTTTGCCTTCATTTTGATGGCTAATGGTGTAACATTCCTCCAAAAGAAAAAATGTGTTCTGAGTCCTAAACCAGCTTACAGTTTAGGAAGCTCCCCCATTTCTCTGAGTATGAACTTACCAGTTTCCTCTGAAGTTGTGCAATGTGTTGTTTTGCTTGGAGCTGCTGGTAGGGAGCTGCTGGATTGTTCTGCTCTGATTATATACAGGCAGTGCGGGTGTCAAGGGAAAGCAGGAGGGTAAAGCTCAGGGGAAAAACGAATTTTTAACAGTTACTTACACTGAGGCACTGAGAAGATGGCTTCAATTTGGGTGTTAGTCACAACTCCCATCACTGGAAATCCAGCCTGTGTTAACTGTAGAAGTCAGTGCTTTTTCTAATGCGTAATATAAGCCCTATGTAGACCTGAAAATTTGAAGTACATTGCTCTGAGATTTCACACTCAGAGGCAATAGCAAAAGGTGTGCTCAGATCTTGCACCAAAGCTTTGTAACCAAAGCCTTGTGTGTCAATCTTTCTGAAATAAACTAATCCGGGCTTTGTGTGAGGGATTAATATTTCAAGAAAGGTAAAAATACAATATTTACCTTGTCTTGGTTTGAGGGTTCTACTTCTATGAACACTGATGATTAAGATGGATTGATTTGAGATTTACTATTGGTTCCAATTTCAGCTTCTGCTGAGACCCACAGCACTGGCCTCTCTCCTGCAGTGAGGATTGTGCCAAAGGGATTTCTACAGCTCACACCCATGGATGGCTGGATCTCAGGCTGCAGAAGGAGCACTACTTCCATTTGCAGCTAAACCTTTACCATTTTAATATAATGTGTCAATGGCAAAATCATAATCTGTTTAATGATCTTGCCTGAAAGTTAGTCAACTTGGTATCTGATTTTATAACTACATCTTCCAAATATTCACTTTTCACACTTAGGCTGCTAAGTACCCTGTCCTAACAAATGCTACACTTCATAGGTGGCATGCTTTAAACAAACAAAAATATCCCTCAGTTAAACTCCACAGCTAAGTAGTAGTTTGTAATCTAAACTAGTGCTCCATTTGTAAGGATTTTTCCTATGTTAGCAGCTTGTGTTTGCAATAACTTATTTGTACCTGAAGCTGGTACTTCCTATATTTGTTTCACTGTCTTTTTGTTCAGGTACCTATGGTGTTGTGTATAAAGGTCGTCACAAAACCACAGGCCAAGTGGTTGCAATGAAGAAAATACGTCTAGAAAGTGAGGAGGAAGGTGTTCCAAGTACTGCTATCCGAGAAATTTCTTTATTAAAAGAGCTGAATCATCCCAATATAGTCTGGTATGCATATACTGGTATTTAGCTAAACTCTTGGAAGGGCACTAGGTCCCATCAGATCATAAGTTAATTTTCCACTCATCTAGTGAGGTGAGAACCCCTCTGCTTAATTGTCTACTTTGCAGAAAATAGTTTAAATTCCATATTTATGCCAGTTTTCTAATTAAGCCTTCCTCATGCTGCCTCTTTTTATTCTAGGAATCTTAACAAATTTTTGTGAATTTAGAAATTTCTGTAAATTCTTTTCAGAGAGGTTATTGTGAGAATGGAGGCAGCAATACCTCATGAAAACTGCCTGAAGCTGTTACTTCAGGCAGTCCCAGAAGTTTATTCCCCCTTGGAATAGACCGTTTGACTGAAGTGTTCTGATGTTCCTCCCTGCTGTTCTGTAGCAGGAATTTGGATGTGTTTTGATGCTGTCATAGCTGGCACACCTGAGCCATGAGTGAAACTTCCATCAGTGACAACTTGACATGTGAAAATGATTGCAGCTGTTGTCGTCCCTGCAAAATATTTGCTTGCTCTTTGATGCAGCAAAATGCTTGATCTTTAATGTGCCTTAAAACTGGCCGAGTTCCAAGCAGGTAGTGTCTCAATGTATGTGTGCTTGGGTTTAGGAACCCCTACACTCTAGGGATGAAGAAGATACTTAAAAATGTATGCAAATCCTGCTGTGTCAATTAGATTCCTATTAAATGTTCGCTCAAACCTTCCTAGTAACTCAAGCTCTGCTGTGACAGGCCAGCTTCAGGGAAGCGAGGCACCAACACCCACAGGTGGGGTTTTGCAACAGCATTTTTTCTTCAGACGGCTGTGTCTGACTTCAGAGAACATAAGTTTAAGAGGAAGCATATAGGCTTTTATTTCAGTTTGGCACCATTTCAGATACACTTGATTTTCCAGGTGACAGATTAACCCATTAGGTCTGTTGTTTGAAGACTTTTAAGGCTTCCATAATAGGAACCTGGAAATATCAGCTTGTATCCCTGTTCAGAGAGGAAATGTGAGTTCATGCATTTCGCAGTGGAAGTAATTGTATGCTCAATTTTTAGTCTTCAGGATGTTCTCATGCAGGATTCAAGACTGTACCTCATCTTTGAATTCCTTTCCATGGATCTCAAGAAATATTTGGATAGTATTCCATCTGGCCAGTATTTGGAGCGTTCACGTGTTAAGGTAATGAGGACAGTTTCTTAACCTAAGAGGGAATTTAATTTAAAGATGACCTACTAAGCCATAAGCAGCTCCTATTTTCAGTATAATTAACTCCTTGAGGAGAAATGAAAGGTTAAATAAGCAGCTGTAGATAATAAGATGAATTTGAGTTTTGCTTTCAAATGCCACTTGAAAATCTTTTAATTACTGAGATTAAACTGCCTTAAACTAATCCTCAGAACTAATTTGTGTAGCTTTTTGATTGATATTAACTCAATTGAATTGATATTAACTCAACTTTGGATCTCCATTTCGTGCTGCTTGTGGGGAGAGCTAATGAAGGGAACACCTTTGTGTTGCAGGACACTGACATCTACTAAAGGTGACTCCTTTCTTTCTTTCTTTTCCTCCCACCTCATCCTTTCTAGAGTTATCTGTACCAAATTTTGCAAGGTATTGTCTTCTGCCACTCAAGAAGAGTTCTGCACAGAGACTTGAAACCTCAGAATCTCCTGATAGATGACAAGGGGGTGATTAAACTGGCAGACTTCGGATTGGCCCGAGCCTTTGGAATTCCAGTGCGGGTCTACACTCATGAAGTGAGTTGGGAAATATTTCTGGTGCTTTGGAGAGTGCGTTCTTGCTTCCTCCTAAGAGCTGGTTCTGAAACAGCTAAGGAAGAATCAGTTTTTTCAAGCCATAAGCTCACAAAACTATGAAACAGTTATGTTTTATTTTCCAAAACATTTAATAAATTCCACTCAGAATGGGAGGCAGGTGGACTCAAACTTGTTGCTCGCTGTCTCATAAAGGTGTTTTTACTTTGCAAAGCACTTGGGTTTTGAGGGGTTTTGGCTGGGTGCCCTAGGATTCTTGCTCTTAGGGAAGTTCTGCAGGCAGCTGCTTTTCTTGAAGTAGAAGCTACTGTAATAGAGTTGGTTTGTCTACCAATGAAGTTTAAAACTAGTCTTACACTTTCACTAAAACCTCTAGTACTGGCTCTTTTTAGCAAAAAAATGAATGCTGCATCATAACAAATGAGCCGTTGTTCTTGCAGTCAATGAAAGGACCTGATTCCACAAGCATAACCTTTCCTTGTTCCACAGGTAGTGACACTGTGGTACAGGTCTCCAGAGGTGCTGCTGGGATCTGCTCGTTACTCTACTCCTGTAGATATCTGGAGCATAGGGACCATATTTGCTGAGTTGGCAACTAAAAAGCCACTTTTCCATGGGGATTCAGAGATTGACCAGATCTTCAGAATCTTCAGGTATGTAATGCTGAACCCTTCCTTGCTACCTGTGTGGCACTACACAACAGTTGTGTGTAATGAAAAGTGTAACAGCACGTAACAGATCTCAGACTGAACTGCTCAATATTTTGCTTATGCATGCACAGAGCTTTAGGGACCCCCAACAACGAGGTGTGGCCTGAGGTGGAATCCCTGCAAGACTATAAAAACACGTTCCCAAAGTGGAAACCTGTCAGCCTTGAAACACATGTCAAGAACTTGGATAAAGATGGACTTGATCTGCTGGCTGTAAGTAGTATGTCCTAAGCTGCTGATGAAGAAACTGAGTGGGCTGTTTGAAATACTCCGGAATACACAAAGCTGTACTCATCAGTCATGGCTAGAAGGAAAATATGGAGATCTTCAAGCTAGCAGCAGTGGTTATGAGCCTTCATTCTTGTAGAGCTGACACCTTGTGTGATATTCTCTCCTTTCACAAGTATTACCAGATTATTTTTCACATGAAGCAATTATGCCTCAGCTTTTTTATAATAATAAGCCAGGTACACCTTGAAAGTGAAGATGAGTCTTTACAAAGAGGTTTAAGTGAAGGCTTTTGCCCATAAAGTAGCTGTCACCTTTCTGCTGCCAGCACCAATTGTGATGTGGCTGTATGACTACCAAGCCAGTTGGAAATGTTTATTTTATAAATGTAGCATGTGTTTTAATCTTGGTGAGCTCATCTTGGTTAAACTCTCATGATGGTCTTAACTGAATAAACAAGGGTAGAAGCTGCTGAATGAATTGATTAGCTGAGACAAGAAACTTAGTTCAACTCTCTGTGGTGTCTGTCTTGATTGCCCTTAAATTTTGAGTTAAATATTTTTGGCTGTGGTGTATTAACTTTTAATTGGTATCTTGTGTGTCTAGTGTGAGTTTTTTATTTCTGTGGCCAAGCAATTAAACTACCACACCAGGCTTTTAATTGGCAAGCTCTTCATCAGTCTTTTCCATTCAGTGCTCTTCCAGCTCCTGTGCTGCCACTGGGGGCTAATTGAGGTCACATCTTGGGTGTGCTCCTCGATGTCCTGAGGTATAATAACTTACCTGGCTTGCCCTCTGGCTGTTCTAAAGCTGCATTTGCACAGTGCAGACCTACATTTAGGGGTGCAGCTTGGGTGCTCTGTGTCTCAAGACAGGCCGACACCTCAGAGCCCCCTGGAACGGCAGTGCCTGTGAACCTGGCTCATGGCTGTCAGCAGTCTCAAAGCAGTTCATTACCCACATTGGTAAAATGGCAGAATACTCTGAGTGAAGCAGTGTTACCCCAAAAGCTCAAATGATCACAGTCTCTCAGTTTTTCTTGAGGGACAGAGCCCCAGTTCACACTGAGAGCCTGAATTTCTGTTGAACAGGCAGTTGTCCTGCATAGCTCTGAACCTTGCAGCACGGTTGTATTACAGAGATAAGACCCCTGACAGCGTCTTTAGTAAATCCGTTTGAAATAGAATTATTGCTGACTGTATTTACAAACTAAAATCAGTGGAACTGGCAGGAGAATCTTGTTGAAACAGCTGTATGAGAAGGACCTGCCATGGGCTCCTCTGAGCTTAGGTGGGGCTTCACTGTTTGAAGCCAATGGCTGGGGCTGCTGCTAAGAAAGGCAAAAAAAAAAGTACTAATTCTTCATGGTGTTAACATAATTCTAGTCTCAAATCATATTAAATTCTGTAAAGTCTTGTACAGTTCTGCCTTAATCAGTGTTGACATTTTAGTTTCCTATTAGTGCTTGGTGACAGTGGTATTCCTGACTGGAATCCCTTTAAGTTTCCTATGGCACTTTTAAGCCTTTTAAACTCACAATATAAAGGCAACAAAACTGAATAGCTCCTTCTGGAGCACAAGCTCAGATACGTCAATGAATATGCTTAAATGTTGAATTTTTCTCTATACACTACTGCAGATTGAATCAGTATGTAAAGCAGCTGCCTTTGAAAATGTCTTAACACAAAAATGTGTAATTCAAATTGCATGGAGTGAGGTTGTGAGTTTAAGACCTTCCTAAGCTAAATGACTTCTGTGGCCAACATTTCAAAGCACTTGATGGCTGTCCTCAAAAACTGAGTTATCAGGAGACTAAGTGCCAGGAAAAACTAACGTTCCAGACTGCTCAGAGAAGTTTCCTTCACTTGCCCTATTTATTGTGGTGCTGTAGTCTCAGTGTCACAGCATCCCTTTTTCAGAGAGATTTCCCTCTTTGAATCAATTTTGAGAGAACCTTTGATATCAGAATTAGCTATAGGATGCTGTTTTGGGTTTAGGTAATGGGAACCTGCCACAAGGTAAAATTGGACATGCAAGGTTAAATCTAGAGGCAGCATTGCAGTTGGCAGGAGTTCGGAGAATATAAATGCAAATTCAGTGCTTTAAATCGACTTGGAGGACTCCCTGTAGAATGAAGTGTAAAGCACTGAACAGTGGGCAGAGTAATACTGGTTAAGTTTTGTTCTGGAAGACAGATTTCCTGTGCAGACAGGGGAGAGGCAGCTGGTGGAATCCCCATTGCTGGAATTTGAAATGGTCTGTCCTTGAGTACAGAGAAATAAAGACCTTGTTCATTTTGCATCTAGTACAAAACTGCTGAATGCTTCATTCCTCTTTTGACCCCCTTGTATGATGTAAGCTATAGATACTCTTTTTAATGGCTAGAAAAACAAATTTCCTCCTGTTTTAGAAACTTCTGGGGGTTATTGTAATGGCTGTGACACCCCCTCTTTTTGCTCTCATCACCCTTATTGAGGTATTCAGTTGAAGTATTTTATTGCAAAGAGACTCAGGTTTTATCTTTTTGCTTCACTACTACCTGTTTGTCATCTACTTTCCAATTTGGATTTTGAAACTGAGTGAGCATTCTCTTATTTTAATTGTCAAGTCACCAACCTGAACAGAAGCAATTTGACCTCACTTGGCTCAATGTCAGCCACAAAACAAGTGTAAGACCACTTGTCCTTGTAAACATTTTGGGCCTTAACAGCCCAAAGCTTATTCATTTCCCTCAGTAAGAAACTGAGACAATTATTGCTGCTTGGTTCCTGGTTCTGGGTTTAGTTCAGTGGCTGTGGTACCCAGACACAAGGGCTTGGTTATTGAACAGGGGCTGAACAGGATTCTTCATTTCCTGAGATGTTATGCACTGCTTGCTGCTGACTTGTAGGGGAAATAACCTCTCCAACTAGGACAGCACAGAACAAGGGGGGGAAATGTCTTTATAGTTACTTTTTTATTATTGTTATGGCTAAATATCTATCTATTTAACATGATTTTAGTTCACATTTCGTGAGGAAGTAAATATGTTTCCTTTTTCTTCCAGAAAATGCTAATTTATGATCCTGCAAAACGGATTTCTGGCAAAATGGCCTTGAACCATCCATATTTTGATGACTTGGACAAATCCACTCTTCCTGCTCATCTGATTAAGAAATAGATCTTTGGACTAAATCATCCAGAAAGAAGTAATTGTGATCACTTTTACTCTCAAGTCTGTAATTTGTATGTCTGTCTTTTTCCTCTTAAGATTGGCTGTATTCAGTTTGTTTTTGGTTTGTGTTATCTAAATGTAAATATTAACCTGTTAGTGCTGAGTTCAAATACAGATATTGCTGCAATTAATGCAGTCAACTTTCTATAAATAAAGCTTTAACCTCAGTGAAGGACTGAATTTATTTCCAGGCCACAGCTGCTCTACAGAAGGACTCTTGTTTTCTTGGGAATGCACTGGGAAGGTACCACTTGGCTAAAAAAGCTGCTAACCCAAACTTCTCAATGCTTGTTCCTGATATGACAGGAAATTCTCAATCTGAGATATTTCACTGTCATGTCAGTTACAATTTTACTTGAGCATGGCAATTGATGTGCCAAAGAACATCAACTGAGAGATATGCTGAAGAACAGCAACTTTAAAAAGTGTAGGTTGCCAAACTGATTTTCAGTTTTGGGTTTTTGAAGGTAGCTGCAAATCATTATTTGAGTAAAGTCCCTTGCTCTATGTTTTTATCTTGGAGGCCCAAGACTTTACCAAGATGTTGGCATGTGAACTCCAGGAATTGTAATCATAAACTGAGATGCCACATGGCTACAGCCTTTACCATAATTAAAGCAGAAGGCTTTTAAAGCTCCCTGGCACATAGCTGAACAGGTGAGAGTGTTGTCAAAAGTTCAAGTAAAATTCAAATGTGTACTAGTAACAGATTGTGTGGTAGTTTCCAATTGCTTCCTCCATTCTTGGCCTTCAGACACATCAGTAGGGATGGGGTGTACATCTGGTCTGAGTTTATTGGCTCTAGGCACTGGAGTGCTCCTTTCCTTGCTGGTTAGGGGCCAAGGCTTGTAGCACCGTGGGGAATGGTATTGAAAGTACTTGGATTTCTACATCAGGTGAGTGCAAGCACTGATAGGAACCCTATTAACAGTGAGGGCTGTAGGGGCTCTGTCCTACAGCTGCTGCATCTGGACACTAAGAGCAGGGGAGATGATGCCATCCATCCAGTTCAGCAGCTGTTTGTTGTGTCCGTGAGGAGCTGAGAGTTAGACCTAGCTTTTGTTACCATGCAGCATGGGAAGAGATAAATGCTGCTTGGGGTGCTACCACTGTTCTCTGCAAAGTGCTTCTGAATCTCCAGAAATATTGGTGACTTGGCTTGAAGGACCCATTTGATAGCAGAGCACTGAGAAGGGTTTTTGATATCCTACAGGTAAGTTACTTCATTGAAGCAGGGGGGGAGAAGACTGTGATGGCTCACTCCTTTCTGTTAACACCAGGAAAGGATGCAGTCTCAAGACAAAGTAGGGACCTAATTCGTCTCCATTTGCACGTAGTAACTTGATACAGGCTTTACAGGCCAAGAGATTTGTAATTGCTGCTGCTAATTGGTTGCCTTGGTGTAGAAAAAGGGGAATCTTCCAGTGACTGTATTAAAAATTAGAAGCCTGTGCACAGACTAGGTTCTGTGTGTGGAAAAGACTTCATCTGCAAACTAAATATTTTGCTGTTTGCAATACTGGTAAAGCCTTATTTGTGTTCTGTAAGTAACTGGTGTCTGTCTCAGTTTAATGTGATGGGGGAATGCTTTAGCCTATCTTAGCTAACATTTTTAAGTACTAAAATTTCCAAAGAGAGCTTGTCAAACAATAACTTAATCCAAGTCTGCAATCTTTCTCCTTTAGCCAGGCACTGTAACAGGTGCTGTGAGATCAGTGTAGGTCTGAAAGAGCCATTTTAGTGCTCCCAGTAAAGCAGGGGAACACAGTGCTGGCTGTCTGTGCCTCAGGTGAGATCAGGTGCTGAGTGTCAGACTGGGACACCCTGCTCGCTGTCACAGCCCCACAGTTACCAATGAGGCAAAGTCAGCAGTGAGGCAATCGCTTCCCTTATGGAAACGAGCAGCACTGCTCTTGGTAACTGCCCTGCTGCCTGCTCCTGGCCTCTGGAAGGTCTGTGATGGGAGAAAACTCAATTTTTTTCCAGTGAAAATTGGGCGTGCCCTGCACTTTGGAGATTTAACCCACTATGGGTGATAGTCAGCAGCCGTATTTATTGATACCTATTGCAGTAGCTTTCTTCTGAATCTTGTAAGAGCTGGGGATGAAATCACTTTATTTAAAAGCAATGTGCTCCTCTCTGAAATTAAGTTCTATAGTGTAATGTTGCATCAGTATTGCCTCTGGTACTATGGCTGCTCAGGATCTTGTTTTCTTCTAGAGCACAAGTAAACCCCCGCTGAAAAGGATAAACTTAACTTGGTGTTTGACTTCACTTGCTTATCCTCCATACCATTAAAAAGTAATGTAGGTGGAAAAAGTTTAGTGTATACAAGAATAGGATTTTACACAGGGTCACTGGGGTTTTGGCAGTCGTTTGGGGTTTTTTTTTAAGTTACCAAGTGCTAGTGGGCTGCTGAAGTGTGGGGTAGGTGTAAGTTTTATATTGGTGCAGAGGGGATAGGAAATGGACCTACCGCAGTCAGAAAGAAAACACTTATTCAATCGGATTGCATTTCCTACACTTAAAATTACTTTAAAGCAGCAAATGACCGGGAACTTACCAGGGTTCCCATGTTGGTGTCTGGGGTTACTCCTGAACAGCCAGTTTTGAGCAGCACTCTTTCCCTCTTGCCCACAGACCTGCACAAAGGCACAGCACTACCACTGGCTCTGTTTGATTTTGTTTTATATTGGGTTTGAAAAGACTGGGTGGAAATAAGGGAACACTGATATATAGGCCCTACTTCCATTAAAAGCCTGACTATTTATTCTCCACCAAGCTCCTTGCCTTATTTTCTGACAAGCTGCATCAATTTATGGAGTAATCTAAGAATTTCCCATTGCTTTGACCACCAACTGCTCTGGTTTACATCTGCTGCATCAATGGCTCATTCCAGGTAATGGCTTTTGATTTTGTTCCCACTGTATTCCTGCATAAAGCATTGTCTCCTCATGTGTAAATGTCAGCAGGGTACTGGGTGTTCTCCTCTGTTGTTGGGCATATTTTACTTCAGCCTGGCTATTTCAATATATTCTTGTTGTGTTTGAATCAATAGCAGGCTATTGATGCTGCTGCTAACAGATTAATTGAGTGATCTCAAACATGTATCTCCAGTACAGGTGGCTGGCTGCCTTTAATGGAAGAATTGGAGGTGAGAGCCAGTCTCTCCAAATTGCTAAAGTGACAGGCATTATGCCCTGGGGAATAATTAGTGGCTTTACGGGAACAGTTATTTTCAGTTCTTTGAATTCAATGAAAATCTTTCTGCTGACCTCTGAAGGTTTAGATTGGACTGTTGGGAGGGGATTTTTTTAAAAAAGGATTTTTCCCCAACTCTTTTTAAGTGACAACCAATTGACTTTTTAAGAAAGCCTCCGTACAACTCACAGAATACCTGGCCAAATGCAAGGCAAAGTGTTTGACTGAGAGCCAAACGCAGGGATCTGGGTAATTTCCAGCGTGGATCCTTGGGTCTGAGGAGCATGTTTTCCCCATGACAGCTTGGACTTGCTTAGCAAGGCCCACGGGCCCTTCTAACCCACGTGGGGCTAAAAGAGCTTCCCTCTCTTTCATTTGCTCTTCTTCTACTGCTTTGGTTTGCACAAGACACATTAAAGTATCACTTTTCCTGCCAATTGTCACTCTTCCATAAGAGGGTGGGCTTTTTTTTGCGTAAAAAATGAGAGATTTTGTGCTTGTATCATTAACAGTCCTCACTGCCATTTCCAACCACCCTTTAGTGCTATTTTTCTCCTCCCTTATCTCATCTATTGCCTTAAGAGGCGTCAAAGATGTGCTTTTTTTAAGGCCATTGCCCTTGACAGTGATTAGAGGAAGAACATCCCAGCCCAGCCAAGGGCTGGCTCTGCATGCCGTGCTTCCAAAGGGACTAAAGACAACGAGGAGGGTTATCTGACACCTGAGGGAGCCCCACCTTGACTCCTTCACAGCAGAGGAGGGCTCAGAAAGGCTCTCGGTTGGTGGCATGGGGGGATGAAAGGAGAGGTCAGTCCTTTTCCGCTGTAGCATCTCTCAGTGGATGGTGCTGTGAGCACAGCAGGTCTGGGGGTCTGGCAGGCCTTCAGACCCCGTGGAGATCAGGGAGGATTTCACTGGTTAAAGGCAGGCAGGGAAAGGTCTGTGTCTCTTGGTGTCCCTCTTGGTGGGGCTGTCTTTGGTGGCTCCCCACAGGATCTCAGCCTTCTCTGTGTTAGCTCAGAGCTCACTCCGTGTGAGCCAGTCCGTGAGTTTCTGTGCTTCATCTCAACCCTCTGCCAGGTCAGCTGTGGCCAGGAGTGTAAATATTTCACAGCTGTTTGAACTGTGTTTGACATGGCTCTGAGCTTATAACATTTGGTATAACAAATGTGCCTGAGACCTGTCGATTTTTCTCCCCACAATCCAGATAGGTTTCTGAAATATCCATTAACTCGCTGGCTGCAAGAAAGGAGGGGGGGCTCTCTTCTCTTAGATTTGCCTTCATCTTTTTTGATTTTAAAACTATTATCTGAGGATGAGGAATTACAACTTCTATTAATTATGTCTCCCAGCTCAGAGTCTCTTCCTCAGGTATACTGAAACTACTGAATTCCTGGGAGGCTACTCAGCATCCTTTGGTGATAGGCAAAAGGATAAAAAAAACCCAAAACAGTATAGAACATATAAAACTGGCAGATGGATAAGAAAGCTTAAATTATTTTGTTTCTATAAGGAAAAGGTATTTCTTAAAAGTTGTCAGATAAATTATCATGAATAGTAAAGTAACAATTAAAAGACTTCAGGAAAGTGTAATTTTTTTTTTTTAAATCTCATGGTGTAAATCTGGTACGTTTCCTTAGATCAACAATTGAATATATTTTAGTTTCTTTCTTAGTATTTTGTGCTTAATTTATACACGTACAAAAATAAAAACAGTGGAACTGTAGCAAAAATTATTTCTGAAGAGCTGCAACAAGACATGTGAAGTCCTGATGTATATTTGGGATAAAAGTTCCATTTTCTTATTACTCCTAAAGTTGGTGTTGCCTCTCCCTTGGCCACGCGGTGTCACTCTGGCACCTCGGTACTGGCAGCCAGGCAGGGGGGCAGGGAAGAGCAGAAAAACTCTCAGACTCTCCTGGCTCCATGAAAAATTGAAGGGTATTTATTTTCTGGTAGGCAGCCAGGCTGAAAATAATATCTGAATTGAAAGCCTTTCATGAAACATCTGGGCAGTTAAATTTTGCAAACTTCAAAGATGTCCAGTACCGTACTGACATACTGATTTCTCTCTTTAGTGAAGAATCACTTAGGCTAATGCACAAAAGCCTCTGTAAAAAACGTTTCATGCTGAAATTAATGATCAAAATGACTATGCTTAATAAAGCAACTATCACAGGAGTGCCAGTCAATATAGTTAAACTACAACAGGCTCATAATCAGTCTCTCAAATCGCTATCAATTGTCCACAGTGGCCAGTTTTGCAGGGGATTTTTTGGAGGTCTGCATGCTTCATCTCCAGATTTTCCATTTTGGATTTGATACGTGTGTGCAAAATTGTGCCTGTGGTTTTGTTTTGCAGTCTGTCATTTTTTAAGTACCTTTGTTAAGCTTGACTAGATTCTCTGCTGGTAAATAATAGCAATAATAAAAATAATAGAGTCACATTTATAGCAGTTGAGAATCTGGTCCTCAACACTGACTTCAAATATAAGGTCTTATTTTTACTTGTTGATACGTGTTCTCCTAAATGCAAAAGCTAAAAGCAGAACTATGTCAAATACTTCCTAGATGACTCCATCTGCTCTTAGAGCCATGGGATTATAGAGTCACATGCCTGGTAAAATTCACCCCAGTGCTGGTATATGAAGCATTAGGATTTTCTTCTCTCAGTGTTCAGAGTGATGTACAGCTAAATAACCACCACAAGTTTACACTAATAATTCCGTCCACTGAGCTGCTTGAGGCAGAAATGCAATTGCTAATGTGTAGGAGCTGTACTTTGATAGTTATTCTGGGAAAAGAAAAAACACACTAATAATTTCCCAGTTCTCATTCAAGTGCTTATAATATGGTCTAGGTAAAATTGCATTTTACACGTAACAAAAGGTCATAAATAAATGTAAATACACAGCAGGTGTCCCTCTCCTATGCCTCACAGACCTGTCAGAGTACTTGTTCCGGTAAGGAGGGAAAAACTAAAGCAGCTGCTTTACACTGGAACGATTTTCAAAGAGATTAAAAAAATCACACATATCCATCTCCATAAGTAACATTAATTTATAGACAGAGATTGAGCACAAATAAAAATAAAGTCTTTAGCAGAATCTGTCCTTGACTCAACCCTGCGAGTCCCCATACGTCATTGTTCAACTCCTGGAAGCCCCAGGCAGGGACTGACTCTGTGTTTTAACTCTTCCTGCCCATCTCCAGCAGCCCAGACCACAAGGCAGGCTGTGCTCCTTTGCACCAGGAATGCTAAACCCTCCTGTTCAGGAGCTTGAGGATGGCGTGCAATGCAACACACACATGGCCAGCTGCAGGAGAGGCACTAACCAGCACTGCAGGGCTTGAATGTCCCTGTGCTGGGGGACTTTGAGATAGCACTCAGCTTCTCGCTGAAAAGCGACAGGAAAGAAATCTATGGAAGATGCTTTTTTATCCTAAGTAGAGTCATGTTATGATGGCTATTGCCATGTACAATTAAAACTAGACTGGTCCCCTTGAAGGAAAAAAAAAAAAACTAGAGAAATAAGGTAGAGTTTAATTTGCTCCCATGTCAGTAAGAACAAAAAAAAAAAAAAAAAACCCAGCTCTGACATTATGGTTTGCCGCAATGAAAAAATTATACATAGCATTTTATTCATCCATGTAAAATGATTTTTTCATGTAATGTTTTCTTAGTTAAGAATAACTCTGACTTAGAAAAAGACAAGTTTATGGATAACAAAAAGCAGTGCTTGTCCAGGCTTTCCCTCCTTTAAGCTTTGAACAAGTATCAACTGTTTTAATTAGCTCTCAACACCTTTCTATTGTCATTTGAACTGGGAGTACTCTGCATACATGTAACAGCTACTTTAAACAAGAAGCATTTGCAAAGCAAATGATTGTGTTTGACAGTCTCTCAGCAGCCAAGCTGCATTGAAAATGGTTTTGCTTCGGTTCCATTGCTTGTTTGAGTTGATTTCTTTAATTCTTAGGATAGGAGTAAATGGCCTTAAAATCCATTTGGTATTTTGAAATATGGAGGGTATCTCCCAGCTGATGAAGCCAACAGGCTCAGCAGATGTGCCTTCGTGTCTAGGGAGGATGGACATAGCTGGGGATTTGAACTTGGGTGTTTCTAGCACCATTTCTGCTATGAGTTTTGTGTCAATGTGGCTGTTTGTCTGGGAGAAGCTAAAGCAAAGTTGCAGGCTCTGGGCCTTCCATTTGTCGATCTCACATGCCAATTTTCCTCCTGAATGTGATTATTACACTTACAACACAATGCTCAGCTGAAACTTCAAGAAAACTGGAAACTAGTGTTACCTCCAGCAGAGAGCAAAACAAACACATCCCTGCAGCGTGTTTCTCCATGGCCAGACTCAAATTTCACATCAAACAAATCTCGCAAGCGACAGGTCACATCACATGCCTTTAAAGTACCAGAGGAAGGAAAGCTTCTTCAGCAGCAACCTGATAAACTAAACCAAACCCCCAAATTCTGAACAGCCTCAGAGCATGTTAAGGGCGTACCCCAGGCAGTTTTCAGTTCAGTAGCCAGCCACGGCCAGCACCAGTTATTCTGTAGTCATTCCTCGTGTTAGGACAGGGGTTGTCCTGCTGTCTGGATCTTAAGCCCTGTACTGAAAGTATTCTGTTACTTAAGGTCTCCTGGGAAAAAAAAACAAACAACCAAACAAACCAAAACTAACATGCCACTGCATTACAATTGTGGCTTGCTAAGGCTGAGGAGGAACACATGACAAGGAATAAGCTCACAGGCTTCCTTGATTTACCAAAGGCATGGCCAAATGGAAAAGGTGTTCTGGGACATGACATTGTCCTCAAGCAGCTGGCCTGTACTGGCTGGTACGTGCTGTTAGCCTCTGACAAATCAGAGGTAATGCAAGTTTAGTTCTTACAGAAAACACACTTTAAAAACCACCCCAAAACCAGTCTGGTCTAAGTAACTGAGCATTCAGAAAGTTCTCTGACCAGCAGGAAAGTTTCTCACCATCTGGCCCTGTATTTTCAAAGTGATAGGCTCCGAGCATTTGCCATGATTTTGAAAGTGCTTGACTTTGCCATTTTAATAAATTGGCTTCCAAAGAAAAGATTTTTCTGTTCTATGAATTCTCTTATAAGAGCCCAGAAAGACTTCTGCCTATTGAGGAGTTCAAGTCAGCTTTTCAGATTTTACCCTTGGGATTGTGGAACAAGAGCATGGGACTCATACAGAAGAGTTTCAGGCTATGAGAGTTACATGCAAGCTGGACCAATTGTCAGAGTCATAAAAATTTGTCATTAAAGTAAGTGAAGGTTTATTATTATTGCTTTATTGTTATTATTTTAATAATTTCTGGCTATAAAATTATGAGCTATGTGATCTCAATTGGCCCCATAAGACTTTCTGACCAGGTAAATGAGTCAAAGTGAGACATCAATACTGGAGGCTTAATGTTCTGTGGCTACGTGGGATTAGCAGTGTGTCTGCTCCAATTTTAAAAGCTTCTTGTTTCAGAGAAGTGGTCACAGCACCAAGCCTGACAGAGCTCAAGAAGCATTTGGATAACACTCTTGGGCACATGGTGTAATTATTGGGGATGGTGCTGTGCAGGGCCAGGAGCTGGGCTCAATGACCCTTGTGCATCCCTTCCAACTCAGCATATTCTGGGATTCTGTGATTTTAGTCTCTAGGCCTCACAGAGGCACTGCAAGATAAATAAATAACCCCACCGTTATAGGAACCAGCTGTACTGGATTGTGGCTTGTCAGCCTGGATCTGCTGGAAGAACACAATCACTGCCTTGTGCAAAGCACCTCAAAAAATTCCCCATCCCCACACTAGCCCCCTGCAAGGGCCCAGAGGGGAGGGCGTGAGGCTTGGCCCAGCTGTCCCCATCTGTGCAGGGACTGGTCCCCCAGAGCTCTCTGGTGATGGGAGCAGGTCAGTCCTGGGGGTCACTGCCCCAGTGAGCAAACCCTGTTCAGTGACTGCCCCAGTGACCAAACAGGGGCTGGCAGGGGCAGGTGAAGGGAACAGAGCCACATCTGTTTTATAAAATACCCATCACTTCCCTGGCAGGAGGTATCTCCCCTACACTGTAAAATTACAGCACTAGGAGTGTTTACGTGGGCCACAGAAGGGATTGGCAGAGCAGCCCCAAGGGCTCCATCGTGCTGAAGAAAACACACAGCTCCAGAGGCTCTCGGATGGACACATCCAAAGCATCCGAGTATCCCCAGTGATTTCTTCGTGTATTTAGTCACATGCACCCATTCCCTACAAACCCACAGGCTGTCACCAAATGCAGTGTGTACGACATGGGCAGATACAGCATCAGAGAAAGGCTTCTCCAAGGAAGGGGGAACCTCTCACCTGTATGGGGGTCAGGGAACAGACACAGAGGAGTGTTTGCTTTCTATTGTGCAAAGGACAACCCTGAAACACTGAAATCTTTCCTCAGGCCTTGCTGTCTGATGGAACCAAGGAAGAAAGGTTACATTTGAACAATTTCAGGAAAATTCAGTTGCAGACTGAAAGCGAAGCAGCAGTACACAGAAAAGGATTAAACACCCCTATCTCTTTCTCTCATGATCAGCAGAATTCTCTTACCTTTCTTCCTCAAGATCCTCTGAGGAGATGCCCTCTTTGAGGCTCAAGCTCTAAATTTTAGACAGGGCTGTAGCAGATAACTCCACAACAGAAGAATATATCAAAGCTTATGAGTAGGTTTACAGTATGATGTGAAAATATATCTCATAAAAACTCTTTTCCTTCCAAAATGAAAGAAAGAAGGCATTACTGCACTTAGTAGAACACAATTTCAACAGAAAAAGATAGATATAACAATTAAAACCTATGCTGAACTTAGTAGGTTAAAGCCCAGGGGAGGAGGAAGAGGAGGGGAAGGGCTGCAAAGGCTTCTGGGGGACAGGAGGGCTATAAAAACTGAAGGAGCAGCAGAGGTGCTCCTTCAGAGTTTGTTGCTGGAGGGCAGGAGAAGAGTGCTCAGAGCTAAAGGAAGTAGAAGGTAAACTTCTTCATGCTTCTTGGGCTTAAATGGATCTTTCTCTTCCATCATGTACGAAGTGTAAACTGGAAAAGGAGATTTTTATCTTCCAAAACCTACAGGAACCCTTTGCATAAAATCTCCCATCCCATGGCACTTCAGTGGTTGCCTGCTCTTAGCAGTTTAGGTCTGTGTTTGTTTAACCTGTATGTTTGCTTGTAGACTGAATTAAGGGTTCCTTACGGCTTCTTCTGTCCAGTTCTGGCATCCAGGACTTCAGCTGGCTATAAGCCTTCTTCTGCTGGTTTCACTGTACTAGTTCATGACACTGCTGGATGCCTCTGGTCAGAAAATAGTTGTAAATTCATCTTCGGACTTCAGTCACTGCTCCCTGCTACTATACTACACTATTGTGCTAAAGAAAGAGGTGTTTAATTAAGGAATAAGTAGCGAAACATCTAATAACAGTAGGGATGAGCTGCCATGTGGGATATCTTGACCACAAATCCCAGCTGGTTACTAATAGCAGAGCAAATGCTTTGCTCAAAGCTATAAGAGGGAATTGTTGTGGCTTTATACAGTGAGTGAGGACAAGTGGGTGTGGGGCTCCGTGCAGCTGATGTACTTGCAATTAACTTCCACAGAGCACTTTTCTATTACTTTTTCCCTATTCAGGGACATAATCCACCTATTTAAAGAGGTGTTGTGGTGCTAAATTAATCTTAGTAATATGCTTTTATAGCACTGTCTGCTCTACTGTGGAAAAGTTCATGATCAGCTACTGCTATTGCTTGAATTACACTTCCAACAGCCCATTCAGATTTTAATTTACCCTCTTTAGATATTGTAATGCATTTTTTGTTTGACACATTTTCCTCCTCTCCTTGCAACCCTCCAAACCCTTACAAGAAGCAGGTAAAAGATCCCAAAACAGGAAGGGAGCCTCCTATTTCTGAGGGAATATGATGTTTTTTCACAAGCAGGCACACAGCTCTGTTCTAGCTAGCCATGCAAAGGCAGATTTGGTCTGACGCAGGCTCCAATACCTGCAATTCAGCAGAAAGCAGAGGCACGAGGAAGCCATCTGTGCAGGTGGCACCCATCCAAAGGGAGGGGTGTGAAGGTTGTCCTAAAGACTCACCTGTGGCCCTGCCTAATGAGGTGCTGCAGTGCTTGCCTGCAGCTGGAGGTCAGAGGGTGATGGGACAAGGGGGAGGGCCTGGAGCTGAGTGTGTGCATGAGGCTTGCAAAGACCCTTCTCAGCTGAGGGGAATGCAGGTGCATTCACTCACGGGGATGACTCTGCATCTAACAACAAGGCCTGGTTTCTTCTCCTGTTCCCTACCACAAACACTTCACTCTCCTCTAAATATTGTTTTCCTTTTCCTTCCTACCAGTCCAAAAGGCAGAAAGTGTCACAGTACTACCAAGGGCCTAGTCTGCCAAAGTGAGGCAGGGCAGGGGCAGAAGGTGCTATTCTCCCTGAATTTTAAATCCTCTGAATCTGTCTCTAGGAAAAGCTGTGGGTTTTGTTAACCAGATTAGTTTAATAACAACAGACTCCATATATACAGCCATTAACAAATAGAGGTGTTCCCTCTAAGGTTTAGATCTCTATTAAAAAACCCTGGTCCTAAGCCTCACATAAACATGCTCTCAGCTGAACTTGGGCATTTCCCAAAAGGCATTTACGGCAGATCAAGTGATGTGCTGTGACTGAAATCTGTTTATCACCATACCTGGGAGGAGTGTGTTGCCTCTTCATCCTTTCACAAAAAATAGTGAGGCCTGGGCAGTGTCTGATGGCTCGGACTGTGCCTTGCTCTGTCCTACCTGAGGTGCTGCACAAGCTCAGTCACTGATGGCACTTGCACAAAAACAAGTGTAACTTTAGCTGTGCTCTGATGTGAGCACACCCACAGCTAGATTTGATCACACTTGTTGTCCACACCTTACAGTTTAAAAAAAGCTTATGTTCCAAGAGGGAGGAGAACGTATGGAGAGGAAAGAACCACTTCAGTTTTAAAGGCAAGAGTAGACAGAGCCTAAATTTTAAAAGTATATGTAAGAAATACATGGGAAAACATATGTAACTTAAACTAAGGGCATGAAGCCAGAAAACCCAAGGACAGCACCTCAGAGGGACAGTTGCAGTTTGCTGTTTAAAGAGTCCTCAGCTACTCTGGACAAAAGTGAGAAGCTCCCACTACAGGGAAGGTGACAGGCTCTACTGTGTCTGCTGGAGTTGAGAATTGAACTGGTGTGAGTGAAGTGGCAGAAGTCAGCAGGTCTGAAGTCTCATTTTTAGATGAAAAATTGCACTGTGAAAGCAGAAAGCTACAGTAAAAATAAAAACCCACAACACCGTTCACTAGCCAGGAAAGAACTCATCAGAGACATATAAATACAACTTCACACACTTCTATGTGTAAACCACTCAACAAAATAAATTATGCTATGCTGGAAAAGTAGTAAAAGGCCTTAAGAAAATTGAAAAAGCTTATAGCAATGAAGGATTATTCCCAGTGCAATAGAAGGAATGTGTATCACACTAAGTGACGGTGCTTTGTCTGTGAAAATCAGCCAAGTGAGGAAGAAGCAAGGCTGACGGCAGGCAGAAGTGATGCTGGACACTTATTTACCTTGGCTGTCTGCAGTCAGCAACAGGCTCAGGGCCATACTTAAGGCAAGACACATCTCCCTCTTTCCCAACTATCACTGCTCACAGCAGGGCTTTCTTTTGTTAGTATGCTACTGTGCAGCTCTAGAATTGGAAACTGATTAATTCCCAACAGGCAAAAGGGATTCCTAGAGAGCAGGGCAGTGTAGGTGATGCCAGGGATCACAAGAGCTGAATCTACAGTATCACTTAGGGTGCTTGGTTAGGGCAAAATATTCAAGATTATTTAAAATGCCTGGCAGACACTATTTGTGCCCTGTATCCCCATGTGATTTTGCATAATCCAGAACAAAAAACCAACATTCACTGAAGTCTGAGGCCAGATTTCATTACTACGGATACTGGGCAGGACCAGTAGCTCTCATTCCCAGGAGCTAATGACTGGGTGTGGCTCCTGTGCTCAAAGGGATGTCTGTTTTGCAGTCTTTCAGTCCCACAGTCACTTTGTGGAGCTGACCTCTTCCGATCTCCTCTTTGGCACACAACAGTGTAGGAACATTACAGTATGCCAGGAATAGAGAGAAGGAATAGAAGGATAAATCCCTTTGCTTTCCCTCCTCCCCTTTCCTGGCTGAACCTGTGCTTGCCACCAGGCAAGTGATGAGCTCCTGAACTGACACCCAATAGAGACCCAACCTGTACAAATACAAGGGACTCTGCTGCAGCACAGGGAGGGGAATAGCAGGTCTGGGTCTTTGTAGTGAGGCAGGAGAGTCCATAATCACAATCTCGGGAACAGCCACAAGAACATGACCAAAGGTCTGCTCTGCCCTGGTTCCTGCTTCTGACAGTGGCCAACAGCAGATGCTCCAGGAAGTATAAGACAAAGGTAAGCACAAAATGATATTTGGTAGTATATTTCCAACTTTCAATGCCTTGGGATTAAGTTCTGAAGTAGAGGTGATGGTCTGTATTTGATAGGTTTCTTCTCTAAAGATTTCTTTTGGGAGCTGTGTAAGCTTCCAGCCCGTGTTCTCTGGCAAGAAATTTTGCAGCTCAGCTAACACTGGTGTGAAGAGGAGCTCTTGGTTGTGAATCTGTCTTGTGCTAATTTCATTTGATGCCATCCAACTTCCATGCTAATGGAATGCTTAGTTACTCCCTGAGAGCCTTTCCACCTTCCATAAGTTTGGGGCTCTCCAGTACCCACCTCAGGCTGCACACAGCCATCCATGTACTACAGATGCCTGCTTTTTTTACTTGATAGGTATTGCAATTGAGGCCCAAAGGGAACTTAAAGAGATCTGTCTTACACTTATGTGTCCCTGAAAGAAAATAGCTGATGAAGCAGTCACAGAGAGAGCAGTTGAGCCTGACAGTCCATTCAAGCATTGATTATGATCACTTGTGCATCTAAGGGAGAGGAGAAATCACGGGCAGGTCTTCATCATTTGCATGACGCTGGCAAAACCATTTCTGTTTCAACTCTGCTGAATAATAGAGATAAGAATCCAGAGCCCAGTCTAATACTATTACATGACTGGTCGAAGGTTGGAGACAGATTCACGACTGGACTCCCCGACAATCATGAGACAAAGAGCATGGTTTATTGGGTGGTATCCCTTTTTATAGGGGGTTCAAAACTCCTGGGCTTGAACAACTGATTGTCTGGGATCTCAGCACCACCCAGCTCCTGGCCAGTGATGTGTCTGCATTCAGGGTTGGGAGGGATTGGCTGGGGTCCCTGTCTGAGTTCAAATCCATCCTGTCATTGCTCACCAAGGAACTTGTTTACTTCTAGGCTGCTGAGTTTGGAGGTCTGTTATGGCCAGATTTTTCTTTGCAGCTACAGCCATGACACGGTACAACTTTTGGATAAATATCCAGGAGGTGCAAAGTGTACTAGAGTGGTTATGGGTGTTTGTGGCTGCTGGACAGCCTGCCAAGATGAGGCTTAGTGAATGTGCAATAATTCCATTCAGTGCAGGTGGTGCGGTGAAAGCACACTGAAGTGCTGTGTGTTCACCTGCTGCCATCAATGTCACCTGGATTTATTATCAGCATTTACAACAATAGCATTAGAGGATCACGTGAACTTTGGGTAGTGGAAGGTGATCAGCAAAAGGGCATGGAAAGAACGCTGTTGGATAGGGTTCTTAGGTTGCAAAGGAGCACATGGTTAGGAAAAGCCTCTCCCTCTTGCACTGAATTCTTCATGCCAGCAGTTGTGGAGCAAAGAGGTGAGTACTGCTAGGTGGGACCAAGGATTTGTCTGTCCCTTTACACTGTGTCTGACAGTGGCCAAAAACTGATGCCCAGAGAAACAAAGAAGAGCGTGACCTGTTAGCAACAGCTCTTCTGCAAACCCCCAGCTATTTGTTCGACTTCGGAAATTGGTCAGCCAGGCATGTTTTTCTATGAAGTTATTAACTCCCAGTAAACTTCTCATCCATGAACTTTTCCAGGTTACCTGGGAACTCGAAGCTCTGCAGACCCCTAGTGTCATGTGGCAAGTTCTGCAGCTTGACTGGGACAACTGAAAAACAGGGACTGAAAAACAGCTTAGAAGGGCTCCAAGTGCAGTGAGTAAGACTGCAGGGTTTCTGTTCAGTGTCTAGGTACGAGATTTAAGCAAAAAATTCTTGTGAAGCCCAAGGGGAGAATGTAGTTCTAGGATGACACTCCCTGGCCCAAGTCTCAGTGTTAATGGGCTGGGCAGGTGTGCAATGTCAAAATAAAAGCCATGGATCCAGAAGAAAGCAGCAAGGCCATTAAATCCTACAGCTGCAGCAAATTCCTGCCTTTTACAGATACGTGGCACATGTGCTCTCTGTACCCCTACTCAGTGCAGGGCACAGAACATTTCCTGGAGCCCTACAGCACCTACTGTAGTGCCTTGGCAATTAAGCAGCACAAAAAATTCAAGGTGAATAATTTCATGGATACTAACAAACTCGCAGGCACCAGTCTCCTTGCCTCCCTGTTCAGCTACAGAGGAGCAACCTGTTCTATTAACAGGAAAATTCTGCCCAGCAATGCCTGCACTGATGTTCGGTCACCTCCTCACCTTCAGATATACTGGAGGCCTAAGCAGAAAGGAAAGCAAGTCTTTAACTTAATTACCCAATTATCTTGAGGTAATCACCCAATAATCTTTGGATACAGTCATTTTTTATTTCCTATTCCTCCTATCTTCTTAACAAATAGCTTCCAGAAAAAAAACCTTGCTGTGACTACAGCAAACAAACAAACAGACCCCCTGAGCAGATAAAAAACCCCATTAAGGGCAGACATCAGTCTATAGCTCATTACCTTTCCTACTCTGGAGAGCTGAGAAGGGCAGGGCTGTGCAGCTGTGGGAGCTGCAGCGCCTGCCAGAGCCGCACTGGGCTCAGCAGGCCAAAAATCACCTCAGCATGCTCGGACTTTGCAGTCCTTGGCCAGCCAAAACGAAGGGGGAGCAAAGCTGGCAGGACCTGCCTCGACAGAACAGCCTGAGGGAGTCAGTGGAAGATGAGCAGTGTGTGAGTGGGCACACTTGGCTGAGGCTGTTTCAGAGTGCTGTTGGATGCCTTAGACTGCAGGACTTGCTGACACTCTATCACATCCCCTGTGAGCTGATGCAGCTCTTCCTGCCCAGGGAGGACTGTCCTGTTCCTGTGCAAGAGCAGGAAGGATTCATAGACATCTTTCCACCCCAGAGAGTCCCCAGGGGCTTCTCAGAAACTCCCTTTCTTTAGAGTGCTTGTGGCAAAAAGCACCATCATCTGATTTTCAACACATGATGAGATCCACCAATTATTTAGAAACTCACCCTAGATGCTCTATAATTGAAAAATGTAAATGTGATAGTAAGAGCACAGGGATCCACAAAATTTTACAAGCAGCTGTAATTGAGGGCCCAGGGGAAATATGTAAAGAAATTTCTTTGTAATATGTAGTACATAACTAATATTTAAAATATTGGTGGTAGAGACAATCACATCTGATCATGTAGTCAGAATGACCAGCTTATATTTAATGACTAAGATGCAAATTTAATCATATACTCATAAACTGCTAATTGAAGGGGCTTTTTTATAACCTGTGAGAATAATTTGAATACTCAGTACTAATACCTAGAATGTCATGTAATCCTTATTATACAGCCATAAGTTAAAAAAATACTAATCCCAATGGAGAATAAAGAATCCTTTCTTTTTTTTAATGTCAGAGGCAAGAAAACTTCTTGCAAAAATCTTCACTGTGAAGTGTCATCACTTGGATGCTTATCTGAAACTTTAGATAAGTGCAAGAGTGGAGGGTGAGAGACAGCCCTCCATGGCCTCAGACCTGTGCAATACACAGGGATGGCACCCAGCTTGCTATTTCTCGCTAATGGTGGAAGGCTGCTTTCCTTTAAAGCTGATAATCTGAGCTGCTATATCCAGGGAACATCCCCCTCCCCATTTAGCATCTTCAAACGGTACCTGAAATACTCCTGTCTGTGCAGTCACACAGCTCATGCCTGTGGGTTCAGCCACTCAGTCTCTGACTTTGAGTGCTTTTGCAAATTTGTTAATTATATTAGTTTTATCTTGAAATCCCTAAACAGGCCAATACCTGGCTGCCACAGAGCTTTGTTCCAGTACCTGCTGCCACTTGGAAGGAAACTGGCTGGAGATCCTTCCTGAGTTGGGGTAAGATCCATGTTGTTCTGGAATATCCTTCAAGATGGAACAAAACCAGACATATGACGCCCAGGAGGTGGTACTGGCCATCTCGGCAGGCCAAAGGACAAACTGGGGTACCAGGGTACAGGGAAGGACTTGAGATGAATTAGCAATTTACTGTAACGTTTTCACTGTAACCTGTGCCCCCCATGCTGTGGGGGTGGGATGCAGGACCTGCCTCTTGAGAATGTTTGTTGCTGCAGAACATCCCAGTGGGATGTTGTAGCTGTCTGACCTGCTTACAAACCAGCTGGTGAGGCTGAACAGTTATAAAGGAGCCATCACAAGTCTCTTGTCCCATGCTAGGCTCGCCATTAATCACAGCTTTACCTTTTTAGTTTGATTTTCTCTAGAGCTGGAATACATTAGCATAACCATTCTTGCCTCTTCTAATGTTCAAATTTTCATCTTAGCCTCCTGCAGCCTTGATCCAAAAGCTTTTCATATTTATACCAGAAATCAAGGGTTTTGTGTAAGCAGCAGTGAGGGATTTAGTTTGCATATATAAATATACAATAGTCTCACTACTCTGGCTGCTAGTGCAAAGTGAATCCACAACATGGGTTGTGTTCTCTTAGCTAAGGGCAAAGGCATAAGTTAACTGAAAATGAATTATCCTGTTGCAGAGCCTTCAGGATGGGGATTATCACTGCTAACACACTGTCTTATCCTGCTTGCAGTACACAGAGCTAACTTCTTTGGGAGATTTGGAACACAGGCAAGCGATAACGTGGAAATTCATTAGGCGGCACCTCAAAGCCCAAAGGGGTGTGTGTAGTATCTCATCCATTTCAATAGGAATCTTGCCTGCAGGAGAAGTAAACTCATGCAAATGCTGTTAGATCATTTTAATAGACCCAAAATCTAAGGGGATTCAGGAGTGGCAAGCAGACACCTTAAAGACATCTCACTGCACAGTACATACTTTGGAATCCAAGCCAGAGTAAATAAATGCTGGCCTATCCAGTGACAAGAGTAGAAAGACTGTGATTTAAGAAAAAGGGACAGAATAGGGGCAAAACTGTAGTTTCATCTGACAAAGCAAATCTCTTCACCAGACTGTAATCCTGAAGTCTGGAAGAATTGAAATATGTCACCATCCTGGAGTTTGCGTACCAAAATTAATCCTATTTAGTACATTAGATCTTTATCTAAACCTCTTTGTACAGAGGATGAGACTTGACCTTACAGAAGGATTTCCAAGATGCCTTCAGTTGCTCTATCAGCGCTTGTTATTTGAACATGGAAAAAAGAAATCCCCCCAATTTTACAAATCAAACACTTCTAGGCATAAGCTACGCTTGAGGGCTATCTGTAGGCTGCTGGAGAATTAGGGTAATAAATCACTGTGCTGCTTTTCCTTACTCCCTCTGTTAGAACCACGCTTCCAGTGCTCAGAAGGGATTTCCAGTTACTCTCTTCTCCTAGGCAACCTTCTTAACATAGCCACATTTTTAGTACTGTCTAGCTTACCTCTGCTCGCTTTGAGGCCTGATCTGACTAAAGGACTGTGAAGAGTAGGTCTTCAGTGAATGAAATCAGGGAGTTGTGGCTGAGGTCTGGCCACTCCTATCTTACACAACTTCATTTCTGGATTTGGTGGGCTACTTGTGGGTAGGAAGCCACAGAAACTGGTTTGTGGTGCAAAGAAAGTTGCTGGCAGAAATTCTGTCTTAAAGAACAAATAGGAAAACATTATTTTCTAAGATGTAAGAAGAATGAGACTCCCCAGAAACAAAGACTTCTTAATATTGGTCATATTTCGGAAAAGAATACCCTAGAGAGCAATGCTTCTGATTTGCTTCTTCCTCCCATGCTACTGCTTTTATCATAAACAAGAAAAACATTTTTACACCTGACATCACCACTCTTTCTTTTGAGCCCATTACCTTTACTAATGATAAGTTCAAAGAAATAAAATTTTTCTTCCAAAAGTAAATGAGATATGTAACATTTTAATAAATTAGCACTTGAAAAACAAACACTGTACTGAATGTGCTTACTTTCAGTGGCATTGGCATTGCTTTGTGATTTTTTTCAAAGCTGGCATCCTTTTGCATGATATCTTGCAAAAATTGTCCAGAAAAGTACCAACTTTACACATCTATTAATCAGTTAAGCTGTATTCAGGAAGGTAGTTGCTGAGGGTTTGCTAATAGGTAATGAGGAATTCTGTAAGATGGTTGACAACTAGGCAGTGAGAAAGCAGGGAAACAACAGTGTTTGTACAAACTTGAGAGCATACTGAAAACCTTACAGACATCCTGCTGTTTACCTACATTTTTCCTCCCTGTGTCTGTCATGACCAATTAATTTCATGTCCCTTGGGTAATATCATGCTAATTAAATATTAGAAACCGTGGGGAAAAGCAGCAAGAGGTTTGTTTTTCTTTTGCTGTGCGGTTTAACAGTAAGCGACAAGCACCAACCTTCCAATAATATACAAACTCTGTAGGATTTCCTTGTGACATTCCTGACCATAAATCCTAATGTGCTATGCACATATGCAAAAGTTCAGTAGAATTGAATGAATGATAGCACAAGTGAATACTTACAAGCAGCACTAAAAAGGGAAAGGATGCAAGGCAAAAGTAAGGAAGTTTCTTCAAAGAGCTAGGAGACAATCTGTAACTAAACAGTTTTATTGACTTTTTTTTCCAAAATAAAAAACACAAAATAACCACCAAGATTAAAGGCCATAGATGGCATTAACCAAATGAACCAGCCACTTGGTTATAGTAGCTGATAACTAGAATAACTGGATATTATTGCATATACCTCAGGTTCATTTATATATCCATTACAGTTTGGCAAGTTTACAATCATACAGTAGCTTTGGTTGTGTAAAACCTAGTAGCAATACTTACTTAAAATGTAGCTGGTTAACATTTTATGACAACAGCTATTGATCTCAGTCTTGACACGTCTTCTCTCAATCCATGTTCTTGTCCACATTGTCACTGACCAAGAATTAAGGAGACATATTTGCAACCATCATTTATAGCCCTTCTTTATCATCACGCGGTGATGAACCTCAGAGGGGTAGGAATCTCTCACTTGCTTTCCTCATGAAGGTTTGTAGAGCAGCCTCTCCTCCTGTGCTGGGCAGCTCCTACCACCCAGCTGTGGTAGCCATGAGTCCTTGCAGAATGCAAATATGTCAAGGTGTTTATGGCTTTCAGGCCAAAGCCTTTCGTGACCTATAGTGCTGGGGGGTGACTGTACTGCCTTGCCTTTGGATACAGAGAAAAAAACCACAGACAAACAAACAGACAGCTTTTCACATTGGTGTGCTGAGCTGCCAGCACAGAACAGTATCAACAAACCTAATACACAATACTACCTTGGTTACAGAGTTGTGCCTGAGACACTGCACAGGATTGCATGTGTATGTTCTACAGTCTATGTATTTTAGTTTTGGTCTTTTAAAAAAATGCTCTCATCCTTACATAATCTAGTGTAACACTGCAGCTTTAGAGTAATGGTTGATAGAAAGTCATAAACACACAGGCTATTTGGAAACACTGGAAGCTTCTTCTTGTCTTGCACGGCTTGTGCAGAATTCCTGCCTTTCTGCCATCAGCCTGCCCCCAGCGTGCTGGGAACATCTACTTCCACAGGAAATATATCACCTGCTTAAAAATAACCTAAAACTCGCAGTTCTACCTGGGAAGAGCTATAAAAGAATTTGGATTAAACTGAAGTAATCTTGTGTGTGAAGACCCTTCCTCACTTACAAAATGCTGGAACACTAGATAACATCTACTTGTTTGTGCAGCCCTTTCATTTGCTTGCACTGAAGCAAGAAGGAATTCAGCATGAGGAACGGCTGCATGGTGAAGATCCTGCAGAACAAGGTAACTGCCATGCAGTAATTCCAATGCAAGCAGTGTGACTGCTTTTTGCATTCAGATCCATACTTGTATAAGGATATAAATTAATAAGCCCTTCTAAATGATTTTAGAAATATCCTCTTTGATCTAGACATATAAAACCTCTGAATACTTAGAATCACTAGATTTCACATGGCCCATATAGTCATAATTATTTGTACTTACATGGCAAATATTAGAAATACATTTGCCTGCAGTAGAACAGGTAATTATACTGTCTATTATTCAGCTGAGCAAAGATCAAGCACTCTATATCTTGCAGTTATTGGATCTTATTCTAACCCTTTGCCTTGGAAAGAGGAAATAACCATCTAATTATATTACCAGTGCACAGTACTTAGTTTGAAAAAGACAACCTATAGTAGACAACTAGATTTTTTTCCTAAGATGACTTTTTATGAGATACTCTAAAAGCAGTCTCTTATGACTGAAGATTGTCTATTTCACTGTACTCGCATAGTAAAAATAGTTAAAATCTAATTACAAAGCTGCTACATGGTTATTTTGTGGTCTGTAAAATAAAACAGTATCCAGAATTTTATCTGAACAAAATACACCAGACAGTATAAAAATATTTCCCAACTGGAGATTGAAACATTATGCTGGATTTGGTTTTTTTGTATAAAAAGTAATGTAATAATGGTTGACGTTTATTTGCTTACCAGTCAAAAATATACATATGACTTCAAGGAGCTGTTCCAGGCTCATTTTCAGTGAGCTTGTGCTTTTGACCCTAGCAGTAATAAATGCACATGTGGAACACAGTTTCCTGAAAACCTGAACTATATCTTATTTCTAACAATAAGACTAATTTCTGGCTATGGATTTCCACTCGTTTGCTTTGTTCAGGCAACTACAGCAGAGGAATTCCAGAAGCACCACTTCCGCTTTGAATGATGTTTGTTCAGTGCAACATCTTCCTTTTCTCTCTCCTTTTTAACTCGCTGGTAGTGATCTTCTTCCTTTAAATACCACACAGGTGGCCACCGATGCCTCTCAAAATATTCTTGATTATCTGATTAAAAAGAAACAATGAAAAAACATCCCCAAAGGTGCCAGTAAGATACACAAACCTCAGAAATGTCTTGCAATAACCTATGCCACTAATCATGTATCCATTCTCTATGCTGGCTTTCTTATGGAGGATTCACCCAGTTTCCTCAAATGTCTTACGTGTGAAAAGACACTGAAAGTGGTTACACACAAGAGGCATTAGTTCACCAAAAACTATAAAAAAGCAAGGCCTTTACTGAGTGTATTTTTCATTGCCGAGCCTGGAAAGAGCTCTCTTTCCTTTTGGCGCCACTAAATTAGGTAAAGAACATGATGCTTGCCCAGCAATCAGGCTAATGATTACGGCCTTTCTTTGCAGATAAGAATTTATGAATGCTGTTCAAGATAGCACAGAGGTTTGGTCTCATGGCTTAGCTACGTGAGCTCATCTTTGTCTTTATGTTTAATCAACTGGGTGGGGAGAAAGAAGGGGAAACCTGCTGAAAACTGGTGGGGAAGTTGCCCATACCTGAAGATTTAGCTTTGATTTCCTTGCGGAACTTGGAGCAAACACTGTTGTAATTGGTGCAGATGTAGTGCAAGCACCAAGCTGCCAGCTGGTTAGCATTGTGAAACTGTGAAGAAAAACAAAGAGCTTATTCCATTTCCTGGGTTATCATTCATTTTGCAGCCCCTCTTAACAGCCAAAGCTAGAATGGTCCCAGCAGATGGTACCTGGCCATACTCTCCCAGGTGTTCATTTTGACTGCCAGCTCTGAGCTCAGGTTATAAACATGAGCTAGGCGCTGACCACTGAGGGTGTTTTAACAGTAATTAAACATACTGCTTCTGTCTCCAATCAGGAGAAGGAAATAAAAGAAAAATTGCCCTTCTTAAGATAAAAATGAAGTGAAGCGAGCTGCTTTCTCCTGGGAGGGGTTCAGTTCTGGTTCTGCAACAGGATTACAGGTATTGCACAGAGGGTCTCAAAGACAGCTGCAGGGAATCTTGCACGGTGGCCAGTGTTTTAGTGCTATTTGTGTGCAGTTTTAACGCTACTTCAAGCCAAGCTACAGCTGACTCACTGTTAGTGTGAAATCAAGAATAATAAAATTTTAACAATATTTTAGCTTGTTCCACTGCAGCTGGGAGCCTGTTGCATTTTGGGAAACAGAGGTGTGCAGTTTAACTGTGAGCTGGGGGCTCTCTCTTTTAATTATTTACAGGACTCAAGACATATTGAAATGCATTTGAGCATAAAGAAAATTTGCACATACTCTGAATTATCAGATGATTGACTTTAAGTAGCCAGTTTAAGTATTCAAGAAATGTTGTCTTTGCAGTACAGGTCTAAATATATATCCAAGAACTGAATTGAAAGGAATGCAAGAATCAATCACCATTACAAAGCTGAACAGCTTCATTACATTGCTTTTCATGGTAGTGCACCATGGTCATGAGAACACAGAGCTTGGAAGTTCCACAATCAAGATAAACTAAAATATATATTTGAAAGACAACTCCTCTGAGGTTACTTAAAGGAATATTTTACCTTTGAACTAATGAAAAAAACTTCTTTAAAATAGAAGATAAAACTAAATTGTATTGTCAGTCATTCTCAGAACTGCAGACTTTGAGCTATGCTCGGAAGCAGTAGGGAGCTAAAAGCAAGTCCTGCAGCTGACCAGAATTTCTTCAGAAGGCTGTGTACACTGACCTGTGCCAGTTCCAAATAGGAGAGGACTTCTCCATCTATTGCAACGCCGCTCATGGAGGCCTTTGTCAGCTCTTGCACTGCGTGCTGCTCTGTTAGGGGAGAAAACTCATCACCTTCAGGGCACACAGGCACATTGCAAGGTCACATCATCCACTGGTAACAGAGAACCCAGGCAGCATGTTCTCCCTCCCGGTGTCAGCCAGCATTATGCAGGGACCACAATCACACAGGTACCCTGAGCAAGCGGAGATTTGGGAGAAGTCAAATTCTGACCTTCAGAGCTGTGGCTGAAGATGTGGTTCATAACCACTCATGGAAAGGCGAAGTTCAGCAGCCACTAGTCTCTCTCTGGCATGGGTACAATATTCAATTTAAATTAGAAATATGGATCAGCTCTCTCAGTCATACAAAGTTTTGAATCAACAGTGCACTTGCCACTGAATTATTTATTAATGAGTATACACACAGCATTGATAGAGAAAAGGTCACTTCAGGCCCTCTTTAGGTTTTCAGATCAGCTGTTCCTAGGGATTCATTCAGATGTAGGCTGACCAGCTCCCCCAACAGTAACCTCAGTTAAAGATTCTCCTTAACCCTTTCCTAAAATCTTAAAAGACTGAGTGCTTTTTTTGGAAACATTGGCAGTTGGTTTGATTCTACTGAGTTCCAGTTCTTGGCGGTAGCCTTTGGACTCAAAATTATTTCACCAAGAATTAAATTTAATGAAATATTCTTAATACTGTATGTATGTTTACACTGCAATTACCTTAAAAAATAGCCGAAACTTCAGCTAAAATATACAAATAAAATCTGGCAATTAATTTGGTTTTGTCAGAACCAGTAAAGACAAGAGACAGTCCTGATGCACAACTGAAGGAGAGCCAGGGTTTGGTATGTGATTAAATTTTGCCTAAATGTAGTCCTGCAGGTAGGCGTAGCTTTGTTTCAGCTTTCTCTGAGTTTTGGTCTTGGCCATGTCTTCAGAACAATGCCAAATCACTGACATAGAGAGAAACAAATTAAACACAACAACACAACCTAAACAACCTCAGAGGTCTGGGATGTCTATGGATTTATTTTTAAAACTTTAGTGGCATTTTAACCTGTAAATTTTCCTTAAATATGAGATTGAAAAGGTTTTCTTCTTGAAATGAGGGTTGAATCCCCATGGATATACCAAAATATCCAATTCCCATCTAGTGAAAAGGGACCTAGACAGCATTTCTAAAAGCATGACCATCTAGTTAAGTTTTGAATTGGCTCAGTTACTCTCTTTGAACAGAAATATAAAGTGGAGCACTTCATTCATTACTTAATGGAAAACTCAGAGTCCTTCCTGGTTTTAAGAAAATTAACAACAACAGAATGGATATTACAATCCACAGACATTATCCTCAATGCTGAAGAGAAGGTTTACTCTTTCTGTTTTTAAAGCACAGAAAACTTCAGTGTTCTAAACTGGATTAGCACAAAACTAAAAAAGGCAAGAAAAACGCAAATACATTTCTCTGTGTGAAATATCATTTTGCATTACAATTGCCCTCTCAGAAAAAAAAAAAAAATTCTCTGACACTTGAGAAGATCTTAACGTGTTCCAAAAACCATTAAAGCACATTTCAGCTGTTGCAGAAGATACTGCATTGGACAAGGCCACAGATTGTTACCTGCTAGAGCAATCAGGTGAGGAAGGCAAAACCTATTTGCCAGTGCAATTAACTCAAGGGTGTCCAGTTCCTGACTGGAGGACAGTTGCTTGGTATACAAGTAATCTAAAACTGCTTGCATGGAGGTCTTGTTTATGTTGGGCAGGACTACCTGGAAAAGATATTTAAGAAAATAATTTCTAATTATTAAGGGATTTTTATAGAGCACCGATATTTCACTTCTCTCACTTTGCTTGACTCTTTTTCTCTTCAAGGTATTTCAGAAATGCAGGGAGAACATTTTTCAAAGCAGAAATTTCCCACTCAAGTTCAAGACACTGCCAACAGGTAAGCATTGCTCCAGAGTCAGATCCTTTGCCAGGTTCTATCCAAGCTGGAATTGGATCCACATCAAACAGTGAATCTGTTCAAGGCTCTCTAGCCTGCAAATTGACAGCTACACAGAACAGACACTGAGCACTTCCCATGCCAAACCTCCCGTGGTGGACTCCTTGAGGAATGCAATCTATCTGCTCCTGGCAAGGGATATTCTGTGGATTCGGAGAATAACAGAAAACAAAGGATAACAGTAAAACCACTCCTCTCAGTCTTTTGGTAAATAACCAAATTATTCAAGTAAACATGGTTGAGGAGCAACTGAGAATTGAAGAAATGAGGAAAAAAAAAATGTAAGCCCTTTTTGCCCCACACATGTAATGAGTGTAACCAGCATAGAATGAAGCCACCAAGACTAGGATAAAAACTGTCTAATTTCTCATGCTAAAGCATAAACCTTTCATGCACATCAGCCACTCCGGGAAGCAGCTCAGTTCTCCATGTGAGAGCAGTTAGCTGTGAAACTCATTCATTATTGATATATTTTTGTTAATGCAGAGAATTTAATGAATGAGTTTATAAAATTTGCCCCAAATACAGAAAAGGTAGTATGTAAAAATAGATGGTTTTTATTATTTGTAAAACATTCAGTTCATATCTACCTATATTTTAAAACTTCCAAAAGCATTACTGAATGCTTTAAACTCTACAAAATAGAAGCTAAATATTTTAAATTGGAAAGATGAGCTAAGACTGTGAAGCTAATAATTTTCTGGTAGAAAATAACTGCATATTTTTCATTGTCAAATGTTGTGTACTAGAACCAAACTATGTGTTTTTATTGAACCACTTATTGAGTATGCCTCTGGGAAAGGAATTATATTTACAGATGTATTAGAAGAAGCCAGAAAAATCTAAATAGAAAAATACCCGTCAGAATATTAAACACAAAAAACTTGAACACTTCATATGAGCATAATTGTATGGAAAGCAACAAGAAAACCAACCAAAAAAAACCCCAAAAAACCAAACCAAACCAACAAAAAACCCCCCAAAAACTGGGTATGGCCCAAGAAAAAAGAGTGGTTGGAATTTGTAAAACAGAGCATGAAGGTACATGAAAATACTGGGCTTCTTCTGCAAAATCTTATTCAAAGCATTAAAATCTTTTAAACTGGACTACATACCTGCTTTACTCCAGAGGACATGATGATGCATTACAGAATCTATGCTGAGTTTCTACTAAAGTTAGTAGAACTTCTCCTAGAGTTAGCTCAGTTTCTACTGTGAAAACAGCTCCCTTTTCTCATATGATTTTAACACTCATATGTTCTTTAACCCTTTTTTATCTTTAATTTATTTTTCAATGTCCCTGCCCCACGTATTCTCTGTAGCGATTTTGATTATATAAATATATATTCAAAAAATCTAAAAAATTACTTCAAAGAAATTCACAAATTCATACCTGATTTCCTTCCCCATATTTAATATTTTACAGCACTTTGGGCTTAAACACACACTTCAGTGCCGGAGGAAAACTTGTGCATTGGAGAAGGTATGTTGTCTTCCTGGGCAACCTTATTTAATGCTTTAAGAAGAAAAGCATCCCAGGTTTGCAAGGAAGATTAAATCCCTGATTCTAGGGATTGTTGCAACCTCTCAAATAGATGATGCTTCCATCATCCTAAATCCATCAGACATTGTAAACAAAAGAGGCAAAAACAGACAAATACCTCACTGTTGGAGCTTTCAATAAATGATCCTCCAAACATAGCAGACATCCACTCACAGCTGCAGATCAGCAGTGGCTTGTGGGCCTTGATGCTTCCATCGTCCAATTTAAATGTCACATCTGCCATGGAAATAAAGGCACAGGACTGCTGCAAGTCTCTGTTTAAGGTGTGACCCTGTCTCAAGAATGTGTTTCACTTGCATGCTCTTAACCAAGGACTTCCTTCATTTGCCATTACCTCCACCTCAAAAATAACTCTTGCACTTTAAGTAGTTAATGAAAAGCCTTGCTTGTAAACAGAGATATAGGATGTTCAACATTTCAGAGAATTGGGTCGCTTATTTAAAAGCTGTGAGTAGATTCTGAGAAATGAAACCAGAGTCCCAGGTTGGAACAGTTGGCATGAGTAACACTATAATTTTGGGGTCATCCCTCCTCTCAGAACAATGTAAGCTGTCACATTGTTTAAAGTCTATGAAGTGACAGTAAAATGGATGAGAAAAACTAATTCTCTTCCTGCTTAAGCACGTATTTACTTACCAGAAAATGTCCCTTTGCAAAGGCACTCTTTTATGCGATTAGCTTTTCTGACATGAAATGCTTTTGTAATCTCTTGATTCATGAAGGCTTCTTTATTCATAATATTCTCCACCATCATTCGCAAGTCAAATACTTCCAAGATTTCAGCAATCTGAGCCAGTCTGCTGAGGTCTTTTTCGTTTTCATCCAGTTGGCCTGTGTATAAAAACTGCAAAACAGTTTTAAAAGGTGTGGCCTGCACAGATGAATCCATTTTTACCACAGTTACGGGACACGTCCGCTTTGAGACGGGATTCACTTGCATTTCCTTGTGCACACTAACAAACCCCTTACCCCAGGACGACAGAGATCTTGCTGCAGAGTTTGTTTCACCAGATTCAGGTTGTAGCATGTTTGAACACTCACTACTCTCTGGTGGGGGAATTTTAACATCAGGAGGTTTCAAGGATGCCTCATCACTGTCACTGTTTGTCTCAAGGTGACTTGTTGGAACATCCTGATTTGTATTTTCTTTATTACACTGTGTTTCATCCAAGTATGGACTTTCCTCACATTCCATTAAGAAAAGGTCATAAAACTTTGAGGAGGAGGTAGCTAGGTAAATCTTGTGAGCAAAAATGCAGTCCTGCTCCTGAAGAACAAACATGACATCTGCACACAGTGGGCTGTCCAATAAATATCCAGCTTCGTTCATGCTCGGCACGGGACACTCGGGAATTTTGATAACCGGAGGAGGGGCTTTTGGAGGTAGGAATGGAGCCTGAAGCAAAGGTTTTTGGACCTTCTTCAGATGAGATTTCCAGAACTGCAGGTGTCTTCTGGAGATCAGGGCAGCTCTAATTGCATTGTCAAACACATCTTTAATCCCAAACTGGTCAAATACACTGGTTTCATAGTAGGGTATCCCGAGTTCCTTGGCAACCTCTCTGCCTCTCTCTGGCGGCAAAATGTCTCCCCTTTTTATCGGCCTAGGGTTAAACAGGAAACGAACCTTGTCACACAAAGTCATGCTAGAAAGCATGGAATTTTACCAAATATTCAGCCTTAAATCCAAGATAACTATCATTCAAATGAAACAAAATATGAAACTAAGCACACAAAACCCTTGGGAAATCTACAAGCATGACTCCGCAGAGTTTTAGAACAGCACATACTTGTAATTTCATTAAAGTTTGGTGGTGTCTTTGCAATGTTACTAACTATATGTAGAAATCATTTACGCAAAATGGAGCTGCCTCTTATTTAAAGTGAAATTTACAGTAAAAAAATCGATAGGATACTTGAGAACTTTAATCTTTAAAAAACCTGCAACCACTCCCTCCTATTCAGATATTCTGTCAGAACCTTTCTTCGTATCCATCATTTAAACACAAACGGAAATTCTCATGACATAAAAAATGCCAGAAATACAGCTAAATGTGAAATGGGAATATTTCTTAAGCTCATGCTTTTTAAAGAAAAACATAGTAGCTTATGACAAAAGAATAACTGAACACAGACTGCAAGAGATAAGCTTGTTTTGGCTGTATAAGTATTATGTGGGAACTCATGAATTTCCAGAGCAGCTCTACATGATGCAGGGTAAACAAAGCAGTAAAAAGTCTGGGCTAGGATCCATTTTCCCAGCAAAAAAAATCATCTCCCCAGAAGACACGACCCAAGAGTGTGTTCTCTGATCCCACCATATTGGGCAGACATGAGCTGGCACAGACAGAACACACCCCAGACAACAGCTTGCTGAGTGCCAGCTAATAAATAACCAGTTCAGGTGGCACAAGTCTGTGCCAGACACGTAGAGTTCTGACTCAAACTTACTAATGGTGAAATAAGGGAGGAAGACTGGGGCAGAAAAAGAGTTGAAAAAAGACCATTTCTTTTTAAAGAGTCATTCAAAAAGCCCACCCCACCCTCATAACAAAGAAATGTTTAATAAACAAATAGACCTATAAAAATCATATCGCTAAGTCAAGAGTTTGACTGCAATGCAATGCAAAGTTTTCTAAGGGTCTACAAGATATTAATTCAATCTCTTTACAGAAATTTGTTACAATACAGTCATTAATTACACAATCATGGATATTATTTCTGTGAATCTGGTCTTATTGAAATTCCCATAAAAGGAATAAATTAGAAGCAAGCTAGTTATTGTGGGACTGTTGTGGCCAAATATGTCAATGGTTATGTTTTGTATCTGGGAGAAACAAAGCTTCTCTAGAACGGAGCCCAAACACTTTTTTAATCTCAGAACTTTTAGAAGTTTAATTTGCAACCATTTCATTTTCAGCTATGACCTAGGATTGCATTTACAAAAAAAAAAAAAAAATCAATTGAGAATTAAGAAAATTCAAGAAGAATCTTCCAGTTTAAAACAGTACCAGAGAGGGCATGGCATGATACACATGTTCATGGAGAAAGATACACAAGAAAATATTCAATAATCATTACCATCTCTATCTTACTACAGTGTTCTGCCACCCAAACACATTTGGATATCCAGTGTGCAAAAATTTTGTGGGAAACTTAATAACTGTGTGTGTTAAAGAACTAACCAACTCAGACAACAGAATTAAAAAAAGAAGAAAGCAGATATACTCTTGCTGTAAAAAAAAAAAAAAGGAAACTAGGCCCTCCAGTTTCTCTTTTGCAGGTGTTGTACCTGATTACCAAGGTGATTCTTTTTTTAAGTTCTTATTTTTGTTTAAACGTTACCTTGCCAAAGGCCGTCTGGCTCTGTTGACAGCCTCGAGGTCTGCATAGCGAAGATCCAGCTGGCAGCCCACCAGAATGACAGGTGTGCGAGGACAGAAGTGCTTGATTTCTTGATACCACATTGTTTTCACATGATTCAGGGAATTAGGATTAGCAATTGAAAAGCACAGAACAACAACATCGGACCTAGAAAGGTAACAAGAAAATGCCTGATGAAAACCCCACAAATTATTTTTGCTGCAGTTTCACCTATTTTCATTATTACTCCACTCTGCTCTTTGACAAATGTGCTGACACCCAGATGTCAGAATACGTGTTCATGCAGAGGCTTGAGAGAAGCTACACATTTCACCACAAAAGCATGGGAGCACAAGGCCATATACCTAGGAAGCACTGCCCCTCCATGCCGAGGTAATCCCAGCACGTGTGAGCGGAGCACTAAGAAGAGAGGTAGGGCTTTCCATTCTCTACTTTTACACAACAGTTACTCACAGGCTGCCATTTCTCCAGAAATAATTCTGCTGACTGGACACCTAAATTGCAGTTCAAAGGTCATTGGTGCTTAGGAATTAGAGAGGAGCTGTGCAAAATTTCTGAACAGCCACGCAGGCAGACACAGATCACTTCTGAACTTGTCATGAAGAAATACCTGTTTGAAGTACTGAGGTGGTCGCCTTTGCAATGTGCTTTGCACAGCAATTCTCCAATGTCTTTAATAAATAACCTGTTAGAAGGGCAAACTACTGCAGAATGAGCACTTCTACAATATCAGCAAAAATAAACATTACAGTGAAAATAAGGTCAGCAAACTCAGTAGAATAGGACAGTGGCTTACATTAGAGTAAGCATGACAATATTTGCAGGCTTTTAAAGGTTTCTAAGAAAACACAAACTACTTCACTAAATACACTTGGTATATAAATTCTGAGGATTAAGGTTGACAGTTCATCCACTGAACCACCGCCTTGCTTGTCAGAGCTGGCACCCAAAGGTAGAGAAATGATTGAATACTTGTCTCAGGGCATACCTAACTAGGGGCAATTTCATTATTTATAAACAAACAATTCTCAAGCTCTTGGGCCTCTTATGGGGAAACAATATAGAAAAGAAGAAAAAAAAGTTGAATTTAAACTCTTGAGAAAAATTGAGGAAAAGGGACATTTTGAAGAGGCAACTTACTGCGAAAGAATTGTCAGCAGGATAAGCCTAGCAATACCATCTCTATCTCAGTTCTATTATTCTTTAATTTAGCACCACTGTGTTGTATTGCAGTTTGTGTCATGTACAGAGTATCAGCAGCAGTGAATCTTAACATTCACCTTTTAAATAATGAAATACCTCCTCAGTAGTGCTGCTTTCTACATTTCACTGAGGGCATAGATATATCCAGCTATTTCTAAAGATAGCTGCACACAATACAGAGACTGCTGTGAGCATCAATTTAATGCAAGAGAAATGCTCCTGCTCCAAATTTCTGTCTTATATAAACTGCAACACATCTGTCATATCTAGGAACAAGGCCTTTTCAAACTGAAAAGTTCTCTAGTAAATAGTGAAGGGCTAAGCAGCCCCAATGGTCTGCTTAGCTGAGGCAAACATACTTTAAACTCAAACTTGCTCAATTCAAGGTCAGGTAAGAGTAAAATCTAAACCCCAGCAGACACCTGTTCAGCTCCCAGAAAGAGAAATCAATGTACAGCTAAGATATAAAAAACTCTGGGTGACATGTATTCTAACAGGGTCAACTGTTGTTTAATTCAAGGCCACCACGACTGCTGGAGTGGCAAGTGTTGGCTGCCTGGCTGCTCCTAACTACAACTCAGCATCTTAGAGAGACAGCCTGTCCAGCATCCTTCAGAAATTAATACCTAAGCCCAGTAATTGTAGTCATGAGGATCCAACCCTCCTGACTTTACAAGCCACAAGACACACATCATATCTCCCAGAAAACCAAAAGGAAACCACTCCAGCAGGTGCTCACAGGCAGGACACCCCAGTTCCCCCTGATGCTGGGCACAGTCTGTGCTCTGGAGGGAGCTGGGGTGAGCAGTGTCCCTGGGCAGGGCAGGCCCAGAGCACCCAGCAGGCTGGCTCCTGCACAGCCCTGCATGTGGTACAGCCCTTGCCAAGGGAGTATCATGTTTTTGTCACCGTGGTTCTTGAGCAACTCCTCACCTCTGACCTTTGCCGGGCAACGGAGCTGAGCAAAGCTGGGCTCTTTCTCCAAAACTCACTGCTCTGCATTAACAGCACATTCTCACCTTACTGCCTTCCATGTGAAACGAGTAACAGCAAAGACGTAAAAAAATTGATTTGCAAATTATTTATCTTGTGTTCAAACCTGGACTTCCCCATAAAACAAAGATCCCTGAGAGTTCTGCACGGGGCAGAGAGAAATAATTGGTTCTGTGCCATAAGCAGTGGCAGAGTTCACACGCTGAACCAGCTCCACAGCTGGCTCTGCTACCTCACAAAATACAGCCACTCTACCATAATACATTAAGTTTTTATTCAAGTCATAAGCACAATTTGCACTCAGTATAAAACCGGAGACAGAGACGTATGAGGAAGATTAACCATCTACATAGAACCATGAGCACTTGAGGAAACATGTCCTTTGGAAGCTTTAATTAAAGTACCTACGAGTCCTATTAATGTCAAAGTCACATTTACAATTGTCTAACACCACAGTATAAAGTTTGGTTTGACATTTGTTCGCAAAAAGCAGACCCTGTCAGGTTAAAATAATGCAATAACATTTCCTAAACATTAAAAATTTACCAATGTTATTTTAATATTCTCAGGGAATGTAAAAGGGTAGGATTTTTTAAAAAATGCCTATTTTATTGCCGTTTTTGTGCAGTTACTTTTTGAGTTGGTTACCTAGAGAATGAGAAAGAAGAAAACAGAAGCAAACCTGGTTCATCCTTGCTCTCTGCAGCAATATATTCACAAATACAAGCTTCACTGTTTTGATAATAATGATTAAAAGATCTGATTTTGCAGAAGCTTGTAAGAGCTACTCTTATGGTACAAATGGCTGACCAGCAATAATGCTAAAAAGAATGGCAAAGTTGTGTGGAACTATGTAACAAGAGAAAACCAAACAAAAAATTATTTTAAAGGACTGCTTATACAGTCTTGGAATTTGGTTTATTTTGTTGGTGACTGTTGTGATGGAAATTCACATGTACATCTGTTTCAACATTTACAAATGAAAAATTTCAGCTTAGTGCTAAATAGGACCTTGCAGTTGAAACAGGCTGCCTGCCAAGGTACCGCAGCATGATAATGGAAACCCCTCTTTGGAATCAGGTATATACATCCCCCGTAAAATACCAATATGTGCCTTCTTCCCTGTCCTTAAGCAGAAATCTTGGTTACTATATTTCTAATAAAGGAATAAGAATTCTATGAAACATAGAATCCTAGGCACAGTTAACTGATGCTGTAAGACTGAAATATTCTGGGTATGACATGCCAAGTCAGGGTTTATATAAGTAAGACATAAAGCCTGAGATCAATGGAGAAGGATAAAAGAAAATGCTGGAGCGAGTGAAGGCACAGGGCTCCCTGGAACATGTCTGAGCAACTCAGGGCAAACACCAAAATACACAAAAGGGGCTTGTAAGACTTATCAGCTGACTGCTGCCTCCAGAAAAAAAAAAAAAAAAAGAGAGAGATAAATTCACAAAGCAATCTTACTTTTGGTTATTGTAAGGAGGCAGCTTACAGATGAAAATTGCACGCTCACTCTTTACAGAGAGCCAACTAACTTTCACCAAAGACACTGAAAAAGAATAAATGAGAGAAGAAATGAACTATTTCTTTACTCCTGGCACCATCACCTAAAAACAACCCAGGAACCAATGATCAACCAGAAAAACACACCGAGCTAAAAAGGTAAGAAGAAACAACTGAAGAAGCATGTTTAGAAGAAAAAGATATTTCCAGGTAGCAGAGGGATGTAAGGATGGAGCAGGAAAAAAATTAGAAGGAAGGTCCAAAGTTAGATCCTAAAATTCATTAAAAGTGTAATTCCTTAAAAGTACTGCTGGAGCCAAGGAGGGATTAATCCAGAGAGATGAAAAAATGATAGGTTTGGGTTTGCATCAGATATGGGAGTGGCTTCTGAAGTCAGAGAAAACATGGATACTGGACATTAGGAGATGTATCTCTTTCTCTGTGGAGAAAATATGGACTTTTATATTTTTTTGCTCTCTTTGGGCTATCACCAGAACCAGCCTCCTTCTCTTTTTAAAATTTAAATTAAACTATCAAGAAATGTTAACCAGTAAGTTGATGTTGCAAAGTTATTGAGAAGAACTCAACTGAAAACAGTTATAACTGTTTGTGCAGAGTGTTTTCCATAGCCTGACATGTTTCAGGAAACCCAGACTGAGATCCTGAGACCCTTGGAGTGGAAAACAGCGCAGAAATCCACCTAGTACCTATTCAATAAGAAATAATTCAAGATTTTGACTGAAAAAAGCTTCCCACACTTATCATTTCCAAAAGGTTTTGATATTGCCTTGCAGCCTTTCAGTGTTGAGCGCAAATGCCCCCCTTCCCACCAAGCCCCTGACTTAGGAAAGCAAGGCAAAATGTGAAATGATGTAATACCACAAATAACAACTGCCACATACTTTTTTACTCCATAAGGAAGGTCTAAAGTGTTGCAGGTATCCTTCCATTATAGATAAATCACATATACATCAAGTTGAGCCTGAGGCCCAATAGCAGCCATTTGGCACACACCTTTCTAAAGAAGGAATGACTCCTAACAGAAATTCCGTATCAACCTCTTTCTACTCCCAGTCCATGGAAACATGGTGGGATGCAGAGGAGAAAAGTAGATCTGCATTAATTTCAGGGGCCTAAGTATATAAAAGCATTTACTTTCCCATCAGCTGAATGAAAAAGCTCCAAATGTTCACATAGGTAACAAAAGAAGAAAAACAACAGCGCATATACACAGCATATCAGAATAAAGTTACTTGAAAAGGCTGTCTCTGTGAACTTCTCTGCTTATCCCAGTCTTTCTTGGGCCCAAGTCAAACTCAAAAGAGAAAAAAATCATGACAAATATATGTATATGTTGTAAAAATGATTTTTCACAGTTCCTCATGATCCCATGATGAAGAACCTGAATAGCTTATGAAGTAGAAAGGGAAGCTCAGAAATTTGGGTAGCTGAAGATGATTTGAAGATACTGCCTATCGCTTTTTGTGGCAGAAAACATAACAAAAGGAAGCAGCCAAGCTGAGAGACATCTGAGAGTAACTGGCTTCCCCATCAGCTGAGCTTTTGCTAGCAAAGCAAGAGGCTGTCCTGTGTCTGTTAAGCACCTCTGCTCTAGAGAGCCATCTCTGAGGATCCCTTCCAACACAGGACAATAATGGCTTGTGAGGCACAGGGAACGTATGAACTTTCATTCACAAGGCACTTCCAAAACCCCAGACCTTCTCTGAAGAAAGGAGGGGAGCTGCTGGCCCAGTCTCAGTGTAGGCACCAGCTGCTCCATGACAGAGGGCATTGATCTGACTAAAGGCAGACCAAGTAACTCTGTGGAGCCACAAACCTCACCCTAATCTCACTGAATCTGACGAATGCAAATAGCATTTTACATCAAAGCTACCTGGGCTTTGTTCTTACAGAAACAGCACCATCATTGTCCCTTGAGGGAAAAAAATCAGAAAGAGGCTGGTGGGAGCCTTCAGTGATAAACCCTGTTCTCATGGATTCCTTTCAGCAGCATTCAGAAATTGTATTTTTAGGGATTCGATTACATTGAAATAACTGGTGAAGGGAATTGTAATCACACAGAAGAAGCCAAATGCAGGCGTTTCTCTGCATACATACAATACCCACAAGGCTTACAAAATCCATTCACAACAGAGGAAATACTCTAAACATATTTTAAGAGGCTCTGTCAGCAGTCTTAACAGCAAGACTCATTCACATTTGTAAGCCATGAGGAAAAAGCTGTTTTCTGTCCATGCTGTATGAGCAGATTTTGTTTGGTCTACAGCTCATATTTAAGTTGCAAGTAAATAAGTCATCCTGGCTGAATTAGCTGACAACCCCCATTCACAGTATTGGGAATGAATATTTGATTTGGACTGAATTAACTCTTTACATGTTTGTGCTCATGTTTACACATACTAGAGCTGCATGTTAAAAAACCCCAGGACACGGAGGCTATTTATCAAATTAGCCAAACATGTTTACCTTGGGAGGGTGGAGGGAAAGGCAGGGAAAAAAAAGGATGCAAAAAGCAAGGAAAAGAACTACAAGCCAGCTTCTAGAATTAGTTTGAACATGCTGATATGTTGACACTCATTCTCATTCAAAACCAAACTGGACAGGAGGATGGAAGATAGTGAATCCTGACAAGTTGAAATGTAAATTAAGATGTTTGGTCTTTACCCTTGCCTCCCTGAGAAACTGTTACAGAATAAAAACTTGTGCTTTAAATGAAGTTCACACCTCATCTGCAAGGCTTAGAGAATACAATAGCACCGAGACTAGATTGTTATTAAACAACGAGGTGCCTGGGAGCTGGACATCAATACACTAAATCATAACCAAGACATTATCATTTTACAGCATTTTGGGATGATTGTGCACCAAATGAAACCCTATGGGAGATTATTAATAAATGGCTGTTTGGCATCACATACTGCCTAAGCTGAACTGAACAGGATATTTCCAAAATTAAAGCACACACTTTAGTCTAAGGAGGGGGGAATGTCATTCTGTAAAACTGCAGCAAATATTTCCATAAGTCTCTGCAGCCACATCCCCCTCACTCCCTTAGGCTGTCAGGAACTGTTTCCCAAAGCTCCCAGAGGAGTGTGATTATTAAACTAAACACCACAGAGCAGAATGCAAGCTGATCTCACTCTCCATACTCCCATTAAGAGATGGCAGAGAAACATTAACTATTCCTTCCCCAGTGGTGTTTAAATTTTTCTCTCATTCTGTCACATAAAAATAGTGGAAAACACATTCCTTTTCTCATTCTCCTTTTATGTTTCTATCTGTGAAAAATAAAGTTAAGAAGGATTTATCTGTGCTCCAAGTCCTATTAACTGTTCACCCTATCATCTATAGCATAATCTATTTATGTAACATTTTCTAAAGCTGTATGGAGCAAACTTTTCCAATGAGCAGCAGGCGAGTTAATGACTTGCCGGTTCTTGTTACACCAGGTTTAGGACAATTAGAGGTCTTGGCTGAATGTTTGCTGGAGTAAGCCTTCCCCTGCAGATGCACAGAGTTTTTTTAAGAGAACCAAAGGATTATATTATTATATGGTCCTTCAGACAATCAAAACAGGGGGCACTTGAATGTGTAACCTTGAGCAGTTTGCCGTAAAATAGGCCTTTCATTGTATTGCAAGATTTGATACAGCTGACTAGACTGCAGCTCAATGTACAGAGGTGATTTAAAATAAATTCCTATAAATATGAACATTCAGCATTGAAAAACTCTTTTGAAAATGCCAACCCAGATAAAATACTAAACAGTCTGCTTTAAATGCAACATTAACATTTTTAAAATAACAAAGTACCCAAGCAGTGCTTACAATCACATTCTAAAACTGAAATTCTGTTTATAAAGTATTTCTTTAGACTTTCCAGTTACTTTCTTTATTAATAGACTTGCAGAAAAACGACTAACAGGAGAGCAGGCTTCCAGAACAGTCTTTTCAAGCTAATTAGGATATAGCAAACCTCATTCTACACAAGTTCAGTTCTGCTAACATCACAAATGAATCACTGTGTTCACATGCTTAATCCTCGAGATCTCAAGTTATTCACGTCCTCCTTGGCGTTTGCAGGATTAGAATCTAAGTATGTTGTTTCCTCCCTCTGCCGTCCTGTCAGTAAACGTGGGATCAGGGTTCAGAACATGCCTGATTCTGCTCTCCTAATCTCCAGTAATCTCCTCAGTGACACGGGATCTGTTGCAGAATATCGGGAGGCCACATCAAAGCCGAACAGTGAGGGGAAATACAAAGTTAAATCCAAATTTATCAATGCAGGCTCCACATGCTGCCAAAAGGTAAAACAGGATCTGGGGACATCTTCCAGTAGCACTAAATATAAGGTAAAATATTACCTTAAAGTCCACAACTTCTCTCACAAAGCTTATTTACAAACAGTACAGGTTGTGCAGCCAGATGTGCTACCACTTTAGCTCCTGAGAGAAAATTCCAGGTAATTCATGACTCTGAAAACTCAACTAACACAGTGCTGTACACAAAGGAGAGTTCGTAAAGACACACAAGAGTTCTACAGCCTGAAAATTCAATGGGTGGGTTCAACCAGCAGAACCCTCTACAGCATTTCTCAGGGGTAGAGAATAGAAAAGACCGTCCTCCTTCAAAGTCACTTGTGTCATCAGGCAGCACAGAGAGAAGAAAAACAGCAAGACAGTACATTTTGGCCAGATGCAACAGAAAGCTGGGGCTGACACTCTACAAAGGGCATTCCCAGCTGGAAAAAAATGTGTCTGTCTGTGAAGGTCTGACCTACTGCAGGGACTGAAGCAGATATGGAAAGGTTATGAAAAAGTTCAACAAGGTGAAACAATGTGTGAGGACTGAGACCTCTCAAATGTGAGGTATGAAAATATATGTCCAAAACCCACCTTCAGCTCAGAATTTGCCTAATAGAGCTGTTCTGCTGTTTGTAGTGCCACAAGGTCAGATCTAATTAAACAAATCAGAAAGACTCTCACTGGCTTCAATCCTTGTTGAAAATATGCTGAACTTTTACAAATATATATATACACACACACACACATATAATACATGCTGGAAAAATCTAGATCACATTAATTTAAATATATATTTATTATGTATGTATTTTTTAGAATTTCCAGGGTCAATTGATTCACTAACAGACATTTTATATTTATAGAAGAAAACCTTCAGCTTTAATTAAGCAAATATGGAAGAGCCTCATCTTTCATGAATCTGGCTCTGCTCTCAAAACGTTAGCTGCCCATTCAACATCACAGGTTTTAATAAAATAAATATTTCATTGAGTGAGAGTGATATTTCCCAGCATCTCTCCTTGTTTGTTGCTTGTTAGGCAATTATATCAAACACTGCTTATACAGGTAGAGAATGCTCATGTTCAGTTTTTTGAAACTACAATCTTATTTTGGAGACTGTTCTTTAAAATTCAAAATAGGACAACAGTTGTTGACAGAGCTTAGCAGGCTGTTCAAGGAAATGTAGCGTAGTAAAACTATGCTGCTTTTTAAATATTTATATCTTTTTAATCCTTGCAGCAGATAATCCTCTTTTCAGTGGGCAGGAACGTGAATACTCGTGATTGTTAAGTCCTTGCTTTTCAAAATTCAGATTTGCAATTTATTTCTACCCTAAAATTTGAAACCAAGTATTTCTTAAAATTTTCCTTGGATCAATTTACCTTCCATATGCAAAGCGCCTGTCTTTGTGGTGGTCCCCAAAAGTATCCCACAGCCTGAGGGAAACACTCACTTCATCCACAACATCTCTGGAGCGTTCAAGGACCTAGAACAGAACACACAGAACATTCCCTCCATCAAACAATTACTTTTCAAATTCACCCCATCAAAAGGTCCAAAACATACTAGGTCAAGGCTCTCTCTCACGCAGTTTTTTACCAAATGATGTATCTTACAAAACAGGCAGAATATTTATCTCCCTAAAAATAGATTTGAGAAATTACTTTATAACAAGAGGTGTATCAGACCACGGCTGCAGTAGAGGTCACTCATAAAATACTTGTGAGCTCATTGCTGCATCCTGGCAGGGTAAGGCTTGCCAATGAACAATAGCAGCACCTGCCAGCATGTGCTGCACGCTTTGCACACCTGCAGTCCTTACCTCCTGGCAGACACGGTACTGATCAATGGCCCAGACGGTGGGGACGTGCGTGGCCAGCAGCTGATACTGAGTCAAGGTTGTGTTGCAGGCTCTGGCACAGATCAGACGAGTCTTTCCCACTGCATTATCTCCAACCACCACACACTTGATGGTTTCAACGTTGGGTCTTTCGTAGTCCATGTCAATGTCCATTTATCAAAAACTGGAACAAGACAGTTAAACTGGTTTTCTACTTCTGTGTGAAAAGAGTGCTGTTTAGAATCACAGCCCTTTACTTCCACTTCTTGAGAGATGCCTGGAGACAACAAACTCTTAAGGAAAAGTGTGTAGTAAAGTGTCCCAAAGTAAGGCAGCCAGTCCTTTAAATACTGCTTGGTTATGCAAATACACAACTATTTGGACCACAGCAGCTTTATGCTGCTCACATGCTATTTTCACTTTGGTTTCTGTCAACACAAGCCTGTTTGCAGAAGCCAGATCTTGGTGAAACAAGACAGCTAGCATAAACTTACCTCTTCCTAATACTTCTTATGCCAGGAGGAAAAAAAGCCTGGGCATCAGTGGGTTTAACCTGAAGGATACCAGTATAAACCTGCCTTCTGCAATCCTGCCCATTCAGGATTTGATTTAGGGCTGTCCAGACAATACTGCTAACAGCAAGTCACACAGATGGCCTTAGCACACAATAAAACTCACTTGTAAGACAACTCCAGAGACTGTTCGCTACAAAACCACAATTCCCATTATAACCTGCAAGTATCACACACTCTATATTGTCCAAGGAGAAGTTTGTATAGATCATGGGCTAAAATGAAACCAAAGAGCCAAGCAGGATCTTGCAAATATACTTACCTATACCTAAAAATTCTTTTTGATGTGAAATGGAAAGAGAAGTTTTTTGAATATACTGTCCTCATGGAAAGTTATTATTGAAACTACTTCCTTAAATATTCTATGCCAATGCATTGAACAAATGCCTGGATACAGAGGCAAGCTGGAAAAAATGGGTATTTGAAAAACTAAAATCAACTCATGCATGTTTACTACAGTCTGTCATTTTCATAAGTGGCATCATAGTTTGATATATCTGAATTTGGTTTTCTAATGTCTAGCAGTCTGCTGAGCAATCTGGTCTCTGCCAGGGAATTGTAATCAAGGAGGAAGAAAAGGGAAAATCACAAACCTTTTCAGGAAGGCTTGCCTAATAATTATTTCAGCAAGGAACCTACAGCAATTTAATTGACAAAACACAGGTCATCATCTGGAGTGATGGTGTCCTCTTTTCTGAGAAGAAAGCACTACAGATAAAGAAATCCAATGATTTGTTTTAAAACCTTTTTTAATATTCACATCTCATTCGCACTTAAATATAGACGATATATTAGCTGTCAGGCTGTTTAAAATAACAGATTCAAGCTATTTCCGTGTCCATTTTTCTCTGTCAGAGGCACTATGTTATGATTTAAGAAAAAAACATGTTTAGTAACTACTAATCAAACACTGATTTTAACTGTATTCTTTTTCATTATTTAGACAGATGTACACCAAGAAACAAAAGTCTTTGTTAGAAATCAAAGTTACACATTTAGATAAAATTTCGAGGATGGACTATAATGGCTAAGGCATTGTAATCTTTATTTACGTGGGGAAGGAGGAATTAGGGATGACACAGACAAGGTGCAAGAGTGATTTTGCCACTACTGTGTCTCACTGATGTTTCCACAGACACTGAATGCTTCCGGAAATGCTGCAGCACAGACTAGCACATGAGAACACATTTTGAAGTTATCCTGCTGGAGACTGAAACGTGGGCCCTTTGCGTCCTGGCACAAGTGCGTGGTTGCACAAGCAGAGCTCTGCAATCTGCCAGATGCAGAGCAAGGAACATGGCTTTGAACACACACACACGCACAGGATCAACCACACGTGAACCCTCACAGCCTCATGACACCGACCTGCTGCGTCGGCACAGGGCTTTGAACTGATAAGAACACAAAGCTATTAAGAGACAGCCTTGATCCCTTCACCTGGCTTGCAACCTGCATCCTCAGGGGTTGCTAGTCTTGAGGGAAAGCTTGCCAGAGGCTTCCAGTTCCCTGTCTGCAGCCCAGCCCCAGCTGCCTGCTGGATGGAAGCTCCCATGAGGCTGATACCTGGCATGGCCATGGGCTCTGTACCCATGTGATTCCAAACACAAGAAGAGAACCAAGAGACAACTCCTTGCTCCTCCTCAGCATCCATGGAAAGAATACAGTCATGATACAAATAAAAATACAAAAACAATACATTTTTTTTTCTCCACACTACAGAGAATATGGCATGCTCATGCACCACAGCCTCATAGGCAGGGCCCCAAATGAGTAGCAAAACCCTGAGAGCTTTCAGCATGTGATCCTAAAGTTTCAAGTCTGAGAATAAACAGCAACCCCCTTGACATATTATGTGGTATTAAATTACTTCATATTTTATTCATGCATGGACTAGACATCACAGATGGAATGTGGAAATGTTTACAGGGCTAGAAAGCAAAATGACAGAGCATGGCTAGCCAGTGTGTCTGGTTGGTTTTAAACTACCAAGCAGAGATGCCAAATCAATTTTCTTCCAACCCAATATTCCATTAAAACACTGTTACACAGATTTGCTGTGGTATTATATAACAGTTTGATTTAAAAATTCTTCCAAAGTTCTTAAATGGTCGTTCAGCAAAAATGTGCTTCCATCAGTCACAAAATATGTATTAAGTACAGAGTCTGGAATCTTAAAGAATTTCCAAGACGATAAAGCCAGTTTAAAATTAACATGCAAATCTAAATAAAAGTAACTAGATAAATCAATGCAACTATCTGAGAATCCTAGAAAAGGAACGCATGAAAAAAAATTTAAAAATTACTGAGGTTTTAATTTTCCAATATGCTTAATAATTAAAGCAAAGTCATCACAGGACTCAGACACAGCATGCCTGAATGCCCTGCTGTAGATCAATGGCAATCTAATGAAGATATTTTTAGCATGACTCAATACTGCACAGGACAGAGATTAAAATAAACTGGCAGTAAAAACAAAAGTAGAGCTCTGTAACTATGTTAAGGAAAGTTCTTAAATACTCTCCAGTATCCACAATGTAACTATATGTTAAAAATGCAGATAATTTTAATACTGTTCAGTCCTTTTCAGGAAGGGAGTAAAGTAGAAATAGCTCCTGAAGAGACTGACAGACAGAAGCCCGGACAGATATTTAGACACCTCAAGTAAAACCAGATGCTACGAACAAATTACAGTACAAACAATTAGCAAAACAAGTTGATTAAATGCTTACAAATGTAGCCAGATGCCTTCTGGCTACTGAAATGATTAAAGCCAGGAATACAGACAAGTTCTAAAAAATACAGCCACAGTTAGTTCTTTTAAGGTAGCCTCTAGGTTAAGCTGGTGCTAAACCTATTATATAATCACACTGATTAAAAATGCTGAACATGTATTTACAAAACTAGAATTAAAATAAAAGCAGCAATTAGACAACTAGATTTGAACTCTCAAAGTCTGGTAATATCTGGGAAGACTAACTGGAACTGAAACTGAACTTGTTAGACAAGAACAAAGCAGTGCATATAAAGATTAAAAATAAAGGCATAACATTTTAAGATCAAGCAAAAACTTGCTAAAACCAACCTACAACCAGCAATAGTTTAGTTTACCAGCAAAACAAAGCAGGGTAAAACGATGAGGAAAGTTACTGGAACTGTGTCCAGTCCCAGAAAGGGCACTGACAAAAAAAGCCAAAGACAGAAAGGCCATCAAATGAGGGGCAGCAAAGAACCTACCAGGGAAAAGGTCTGATCATAAATCACCGTTTCCAAAAGAAAGGAGCACAAAATTCAGCTGCTTAATCTAGTTCTAAAGAAAGATGAGCAGATGGATGGAAATGGAAAAAGATACCCATAAGAATAACACAGGATCTCAAAAATCTGTTAGGATGTTCTATTTTTACATTGTCACCTGTGATTGTTTGCAGATGAAGAGAAGACAGAGGCAGCCAAAAAAGCAGGAGATGTGAGCAGACTCAAGATCTAACATAAAGCCATTTAATTCATTCACTTGATTAGCAGTTAAGAAATATTCCAAATAAAAGTGATTTATTTCCAACGAAATATAAGGCTACTGTTTAGAACCACAGCTTGCAGATGGTTATGGTTGCCAATTTCTTTTTCTGGTGCTTCACCTCAAATTGCTGTGGGGTGCTCAGTTTTTCATTTAGTTTTTCCTCATTGCTAAATGAGTTGTTATTATTATTATTTTAAAACAGTTGTGGTTGCCATAGCATGCAAGCTGGTCAGCCTCAATAATGAAACACTGCCTTTCTAGAGAAATTTTCCAAAAGATCTGTAGATAACACACACCCCTTGATTATGGAGTCCATTGGTACACAGATTAAACACAACAGACACACACAATACCTCTGCTCTCTGTATTAGTGTAGTTGTATTCATATACAATAGATAACCAGGTCATAACCATGAACTTGTTTTAAAAATGCACTTTAATATATATAAAGCTATGATTGCATTTTTTCTCGGCTAGAAACAAGGAGGATGAAGATGCAAACCAAATAGTGAGCTGCCCATGGAGGATCAGGAATCCACTCCTCTGGAGCTCTAAACGCCCACTTTGAGATGTCCAGATGTTTAAAATCCTCACTTAGCATATACAAAACATAACCAAGATTTTTTTCAAAGAACAGTGGCTAATTATCAACCCCTTTCTCTTCAACATAAACAAATCACAACCACCACAAACTAATCACTAAGAGTGTCTACATTAATCAGTGATTATGGGGTGATCCTGCAGCCATTTACTTCTTAGCTCTGCACTTACAGGACCCCTCAAAGCAAGCATTTTACTTCATTCTTGTGCTAAGAGCAAACTCTTCAGATGACAGTTCAGAATGACAGCACGTATGAACCTTGCCTGCTCAGTGGAGTTTTTCTTCAAGCTATTCCATGGGGGAAAAAAAATAAAATTAATAATTTCAACCTGTGTCAAGTAATCTGACCAAACATGAAACCAGGAATTCCTTCAAACAAAGGGGGTGCCAACCACAATTAAAATGTCACAATTTTACTGAAGAAATCCAATGGAAAGAGACATCAAAGTCTAACATAACTGAATATGAATGGTGGGCATGGGAATTATCTGAAAAACTCAGGCCACCACTAAGGCAATAAGATCATCAACAATTATTCCCAAATAACACACTTTCCTGAAACAATATGAAAGTGCATTTGTAGCTACTCCATATTGCAAGCTATTCTGGAGATGTATTTTTTGGTCTAGTTTTGGAGTGACTTCTTCAGAGAGCCATTAGGCAATAACATGTCAAAAAGAATATAAAAAAATTTACAAGACTGTGCAACACTCTTGCCTCCATCCCCAAGTTGCAAAATTACTGCTTGCAGCCATGGAAACTGGAAAAGGAGATACAAAATGCCAAGTTCTTCAGGCACTGCAATCACTACCTTGCAGTGCAGAATCCCAAGGCACCAGCACGCTGGCAGGGACCAACGAGCACAAGAGCCAGAATAAGCATGTGAAATGTTCGCTCTCAATATATAACCCACCACGTGTTGTTTCAGAATCTTTAGTGGAATAGCACAGATATGCCAGGGGACAAAGCAGGGGGAACTTAGTGCTCCCTCATGCAGGAGCCTAGAATTCACAGACAACTCTGATGTGGGGAAAGCTCAAGGGCCAAATAGCTGTTTTGTGGTTTGGCTCAATTTAATCAATGAATTTAGGGCTCCACCAAGTATATTTGTGAAGCTAATCACAACATGGGATCAAGCAACACAAACTACCAGCTGCTGAAATACCATCACAAAACAATTTTTACAAGGTGTACATTAATATTAATATTTTATTAAATCATAGGAGGCCTGCAGGGAAGACCAGTTTCAAAAGGAAAACTATTCCTGGTCAGCATCAAAGAACTAGCTGGTGACAAAGGGGGGTAAGACTCAAGGTGGGATCAGATCACTACGTCACTGAGGGACAAAGGTGGGCATGAGCCACATCAGGCTAGATTCTTGTCCAGGATGAAGCAGCATTACCCTATTGCCATTATTTAAAGTTCTGGCAGTTTACATGGAAAGATTGAAGAGACTACCTCAGAAGGAAGAAACTCAAGATTAATTCTGGAATTTATCACCTACTTGGCCTACTTGGTCCATCAGCAGAAGGAAACAACAGGTACACCAATGACTGGGGAAGGAGAAAAAACCCTTATAGTCTAAGGCTGACCTGACTGCAAATGTGAGACCCTGGCTCTCCCTTGGGTAGAAAGAGAAGGGCAGCTGACAGAAATGTTTTACTGCACATGGTGATGAATGTGGTATCACCCTGGCTGTTGCTGCCCACAAGAGCACAGGTCAACAGAAACACCTTTATCTTCCACAAGGGCACAACCTGCTTCTACCCCTTTTCTTCTGTCCTGGGATAGCTTAGAGGCAGTAGCAACAAAGAAATAAATCCCTCAGAATGCTGCTAAAATTTGATACAGCTGAGAAGTTAAACACTGAGGCTGTCATCAAGAGAGATTCCGTTTGGCTTGCCTGAACCAGCTTCTTTCATGTCAGCTTTTGATCAATAAGCATCAGAATCATTTCTGGATGCTACCGCTTACTTTTTAAAGACAGAAGTTCTCAGAAGCTTCAATTCAGCTGCCATAATCACCACTCTATCCCTCAAGTTTTAAAGGGAGTGAAAAACTGACCATGGCCTCATACAAAAATGAAAGGAGCAGCCCCTAATGATGATGTAAAGTTGAAGACAGAACAGATGTCTCTAAGTTTGCTAGGAAACTTCTCAGTCAAATGATCACCACAACCCTCACAGAAATTGTAGACATGGAATAACAATTCCTGGTTGGCACCATCAGATCGTGTCTGCTCTTTCTCTGCCTGCACAGCTCCAAATTTGTTTGTGTTAATTATTAGGATCCTTCATCAAGCCCAACTTACCTCTGTGATGACACAAAAACTTCTCATCAGTAAGAATGAGCATTTCCTCAGATGCCCAAAAATCAGGGATTCTAGAAAAACACAAATTCTTCCCATATAACAATGTGTAAAACAGATTGCCCTCTGCTGAGGGCAGACAGGTCAATAGCTGAGAACGAAAACATTCAATTTTAGGTACAATAACAGATTCTCTTGAACCTCCTCCAAAAAAATGCAGCTCACAAGGAGCTGGTTTTGTGTTATAAACGCTCAGTCTATCAGACCAAATAGAGACCCAAATGTAGAGTTCAGCATTAGACTTGAGCTATGTCTATTATCTGACAAGTTCTGGAAGACCTGAAGGGCAGAAATCAACAAGCTGATTACACTGAGCAGCTTACATATTATTTTGACCTGTGACATACCTTGGGATATCCTTTGTGAGGAGATCAGTGCCCTAGAAATTAATCCACATGGCAGGTGAAGGACATTTAACCATTTCAGAAACCTCACGTGTGGGAATCTGGGATGAGAGTTTTTTCCATGGTGGCAGAGCCTGCAGCACGGCCACTCCTCCCGTCACCAATTTTCCAGAGTTTACCCCAAGAACAAGAGAGTCCCTTGTGCCTCCTTTTGCTGCTTCTTTCTTGGTGTGCACAGAGATGTGGAAAACAGTGCCCATAGTGGACCTACCCCTGGAAAGGGGGAAACACCCCTACTAGCTGGCACATGACTGATTTAAGGCCGGCACTTTAGCTTTGCCTATGCATTTTGTAAGGATTCCAAATACACCTGGCTACAACTGACATTCATTCCACTTACCAGAGATAATCATAGCAGACACAAGGGGCTAGGCAGTGACCAAGAGCTGGCATTGCTGTGGGTCATAACCTGTCACATCATCACAAACCAAAATTAGCTGTGGCTAGCATGAATAAAAGTGGCTGAGAACCAAGTACCTGAAGAATGGACAATACCCATTGATAGTGATAACCATCACCAAACAGCTGGCACTTTTAAAAGCAACCACCCATAAAATACACAAAGTCCCCAGATCGATCCTCCTTCTGCAACAGAAAATTATGCTGCAAGAGCTGAATAAGGGTGCACCAGTTAATAGCATGTTAATTCAGCTCAAGAAAACATTTTTGAAGCAAATATTCCATGGTTTGGTTCACATCAGGTGCAGCCAGAGTGCATAAACTGAATTCTGAAGGGGACGCTGTGCCACCCGCCCATGATAAGCTTTCAGTCCACGGGATCAGATTAAAGGCAGTCTGAAGTAACACCCTTTGTCCCTGAGCTGTGTGGACACTGGGTCCTCAGCACCAATTTTTACATTCCCCTGCTACTGCATCACATGAACCATCACTGTAGATAGAGCATCAGGTGCTCTGATTCCTGCTCTGGTATTTGGATCAACATAACTGGGGCAAAGCTGCAGCCGAATCCTTAGTGACTGCCATGCCCAAGAGTATCTGGGATAACATGTAAAACCCTAAGTTTAAAGGAAGATGGGTCCCTGCAAAAGTCTGACTCAACATGCTAGGTTTCATGGTAACAAACTCCATGAAATGCCTGATTTTATTCTTATGTAATCAAGATGCTTGTGCAGTATTAAGCTACTAATGCTGGAGTAGAGGTTGTTAATGGCTGTACCCGCGCATAAAACAGGTGCTGGCACTGTATGCTGTTCCTCAGCAGTGTTCCCAACAGTACTGAAAGAATAACAACAATAACCACCAAACAAGGCATTCTCACAACTTTTGTGCATTTCTGTGGGGAAAATATTTATCAAGCTTCACTAGAGCTACAAACAAAGAATATTCCAGAGACACTGGTGACCTTCTAGCACAGAGAGCTGTTGAATTCACTTTCTGTACTTGTTCTTTTTCCAAGAGATAGAATCAGGCTCTTGCTTCTTGAACTTTATGTGACATTTCTTATGCATTCTCTTCTTTATTAATCAGTGATCTTAGAAAGACATTGTCAGTGATTTCTTTCATTCCCAGACATTATTACCACTAGGAAACTACTAAAGGAGAGTGAGACCTCATAATGACAGCAGGAAAAACCCATCCACTGACTGAAAGAGCAAACACTTCAGGATCGCAGACTTCAGGTAAATGCTATTTATAGATCATGGGTCAAGTTGTGCACTTATGTCTCAAATGCAAATCCACCAACATTAATGGAACAATACAGGAGGCACAGGGATTTGGGGTTTACTTGTAATGTCTAGTGCCACACAGAGACTCATTTGCAGAGAAAAAAGTAATTTAAAAAGAAGAAAGAAATCACAATCTTGCGTCTCATGTCAGACAGAAAGGAGAGGAAAACAGGAAAGTAGAATAGTGTTGGATGGGAGGCAAAGGGAATGCATATTTTTATTTCATGACCTGTCTGCAATGCCAAAGAGCCCCAGCTATGACCACACACACTGTAGGTGCACCAGTTGTAGCTCATGCACCACTCACTCCTTCAGCAGAAAGTTTTGAGCTCTTTTATGGAAACCCAGTCAGTGATCCAAGGATACAATCACCCAGTCTCTGAGCTGCTCTGCAAGTCTGCTGTATGCAGCAAGCATGCCTGAGCTTTTCCTTTTCCTTCTTCACAAGTACAAACTTTGCTCGACAATGTTTGTATACATTTCTGGCAGGACAGAAGGGAGTAAGGGAGGAGCATGTCAAACACGTGTTGCTCCTTTGATTCTCCTCCTTCAAGGCTTCTCTGTCCTTTCGTCCCCTTCAGCACAGGCTAACATCTGGATACAGGACTTAAGCATTTTTCCAGCAAATAAAATGTATTAACAAAGAATCAAACATCAGGATTTACTGGTCAAGTGATCAGCTCCTCCTCTCAGCCTAATGCTTTACAGTATTTATGAAGCTTGGAGTTTTAAAAGGGCAGGAGTTTTAGAAAAATTGATGAGCTAAAATTGATGTTTATTTCTTCTTGGATAAACATACTTCTGTGTATCTGAGCCTGTCCCAGATATTATGCTCCTTAAGAATTATATCACTTAAAGAACACTAGCACAAATACTGAAGCCACTTTTTTTCCTTCTGTTAATAGTGTGTATACATTGTATATCTGAGAGATAGAATCAGATGTGCAAATGCAACATGCATAGAAAGAAATCATAACCTAATGGAAGACGACCTCGGAAAAACACTGAAAAGAAATAAAGCCATTCTGTTTCCATGAAGTGCGACTCCTGATCCTGAAAAACACCCTGTACTGAAATATTTCTACTTAGACTGAGCAGTTACGACAACTCTTCAGTCAGACAACTCTTCCACCTAACAATGATGGGTTTCTCCCCACATGCATTATTTTTGCCTAGAAAGACCAGCAGCTAAAGGATCCCCTTAGGCACACTGGAAAAGCTAATTTCCACCTCAGCTTCTATTACAGCTCAAGCTGAACATTTGGCTTCAAGTCAGCTGTGAGTCCTGAAATAGTACACAAACTGAGGATGAACAAAGTCATTGAGACTATTCTGGCATCACTTCCTTGCTCTTGCTGTGACCATATGCAGAGCCTCAAGGGCTTTCTTTATTATTATCGTTTTTAAACAAGTATATTGTTGCCTTCAGAGTAGTGTCTTGACCAATAGATGGCAACTCCTCCACCTAGTCTGCCTTGGTATGTCCAGGGATGGACTTCTCTTTGCTCTAGATGTCAGATACCACAATACCCACTAAAGGCTGACTGAACAAATTAAAAGTCTACTACTGTTTGTCTCTACAGCTCCTTTCTATGGCCCACAAATAGGTCCCAACATAGACACCTGATAATCTGTGCCACAAGACCCCCCCAACAGCCTCCTGCTGTTGTCAGAGAAACTCACAGCAGACCCCGTAGGGGGAAAGAAAGCGGAGGGGGAAAAGATATTCTTCGGGTTTGTACTAAATGATACTCAGAGGTACCAAGCGCCAGGACGTTTGTGCTTCCCATACACATCATACCCCTCTATTTTTGCCTTGCACCTCGTGGCCTCGCTGGAAAAGGAAGCCAGACAGATCTGCTCCTTCAGGACTCATCCCTCTCTGTCCGCGGAGGGCAGGATGTCACTACCTCCTGCTCTTTCCCGACGAGGCGGGAGAGCACCTGCGGGCACAGGGGACGCGCGGGGCGCCGCCACCCGCCCCCTGCGGAACCGCCGGCGGCCGGC
>WBMY01004192.1:471168-630976 GCA_013397315.1 Donacobius atricapilla | reverse complement strand
AAAAAAAAAAAAGGACAGGAAGAAAGTGTTATTTTTAGTGCACAATAGTAAATTTAGAAGAATACAGCAATGACAAAGATTAGTCAGGTGGTTAAAATTGGAAAAAGAGAAAGAGGATGCTGCTTTTGATGGGGAGAAAGAAAAGGTCTCAAGTTCCTCTCCTTTTTCCTGTTTCATCAAAGGGTGATAAATGCTTCTGCTGTGGAAATAGGTACATGCTACTATATTTATTTCCATTTCAATGACCATCTACAGCAATTTTTACCATTCATTCAGTGCTTTCCCACCACAAATGTAGAACTTTTATGTAATTCAGATTGCAAGTTTTCCAGCAAAGTATAAAATAAAACCCCAGGACAACCAGAAGTTCTCCATTCTCTGATACATAATCCTGTGGGGAAGCATATTTACATTTTCCCAAACTCTTTAAACAAACAGTTGAGTTTTGACCATAAACTTGAGTGACACATCGAGAAGTGGTTGGAATGCATCTCTAATAGGGTGTAGAGCAACTGACAGTTTCTAGGCTTTGGTACAAGAAAGCACAGTAATAAACCACAAGTATTCCCACTGACTTTGCATAAACATCAAAAATCCACAAATGGTAAAGTTCTACTCATTTGGATGTTTAAGTATTCCAGGTAGCCAGCTTGGATTTTTCATTTTCATTTGTTTGTTTCCAGGAAGGAATAACAGCTAGAGGGAAAGGAGGAAGGGAATAAGCTCTGTCTTTGCAAGCAATCCTAAAGGACATGGCATTGGACCATGGTAGCATTTAACTACAATCTGCTTTTGCCAAGTCGATACAGCTTTCCAAAACATGTTTATGGGCTGCCAAGTGAGCTCTGTCACTGCAGCTCAGTTATGTGCTTTAAACACTATCTCACAACTGAGAGAACAACTGGATAAAAAAAGACTAAAATAATAATTTAAAAACGCATTCACTCCCATGGAGGATTCTACTTAGAATTATCTTCGTTTTGTTAAATGAAAAAATGCATTTGAAAGCACAAATGTAAATTTACATCCCCATATGCTCCAATATATTATTTTTTACTCTGGGACTAAACTAACCTTTTAGTTTTGAGACTATATTTCTCAGATGATTAAAAAAACATCAGGAGAGAGCACCAGTTGTGCATAGACTGTAACTGAGTTTACAAATAACCTTTTTACTCCTGGATGTTGAGAGTCAGTTTATTTCCAGAGGCTGCTCCAACATGCAGTGTTGGCACAACTCCTTAAGGAACTTTCTACCACCACAGAAACGCTGAAGCTCAGTGCCCTCAGGCCCTTCCATCCTCTGCACTCTGAGACACCAAAGAAAGGCTTGGGAGGAGGCAGGTGGAAAAAATACCAGTCAAGGATAACAGGAAGCGCAGGAAGAAGGGACTACAAGGACTCGGTTTAGCTTCTTTGACAAACTCTTCTGGAAGGGGAGCCCATGCCTCTCACCATCCCATCATAATCTAAGTCTGCTGCATCTGCAGAGGATTGATAGCCTAAACAAGCTAAGTCTGGGGTTTAGATTTTACATTTCTGTTTACCAGCATTCTGAGAAAGGCTCCATCTCAGACCCAAGGGCCATGTGGAAGCATGAGGTTCTTCCCTGTATTAGAGGTCTAGGTACGGTCTGCTTAAAAAGAAAATTTAAAATGTAGTGATTTGGCTCTTCACTCCCTCTGAAGACCTACTCAAGCTTTTAATTCAGGACAACTGAGATTATTTCCCTTCTGCTTTAGGTAGTAACACCCACGCACAAAGTCAGTTTCCTATGAAAAGCTACACCAACAACACTCTGCAGGGACAGTTAAAGAACTGAGCTTGTTCACTAAAAGAGGGCAGGTCTGACATTGCAGAGACTGCCTGGGACTATCCAATCCAAAACCAAATAGTATAGGACATCCTAGAGTTTCTCTCTCTCCCCTATCCTTGAATGAAGGGGCCTTTCATATTAGAAGACTTCAGGAGCATGTTTAAATTAAAAAAAAAAAAGTTAGTGGTAATAATTTAAATGCACAAGGAATTAAGTAAAACAAAGTAAGTTAAATTGTCCTGTATGGGCTCCACATTGCATATGGCAACTTCACAGAGAGAGAAGGTGCTCTCTACAGTCCATGAAATTTGCTTTCAACAATACAAAATGAACCTGAGTGAATGTTGTACAACCAAAATCAGGAAGCGAGGTACTTCAATTGTGGACTTCACCATCTGCCCATTGTATGTGGTATATGCAGTCTCAGACAACTGGACATATGTGAATTAAGATATCAGAATTACCCAGATCCTGTCGTTGAAGTCCCCTATAATTAGGCTTAGAGACTTTAATGATGTGGGTAGATCAAAATAATTTCTAACTACTTTTGTAATGGATTAGGATATATTTCATTAGATTTTATCCATAAAAATCATAATTAAAACAAAACTGTTGAATAAAATTAAGTAAGAATATATTCTATAAACATCGAAATAAAATTCAATTCGTTTCCTGTCAATGCAATTTTTGTATTAAAAGGTTTGCATTCAGGGCTGCAATGTACCCTTGCCAAATGCTAATGCATTCCTAATTAGCTTTCTTTTCAAAACTATTGTACATTGTACCCAGTCTGTTCTTCTCTTTGCTTAGCATTTGACGTAAGATGTCTCTAGTTAGTGACATCAACATCTACTCTCAGCCAGCTATGCAAATTGATTAGGCCAGTTGCATCCCTTTTCCTACAATCCCACATTTGTCTTAATTCTCAGAGCTGGAGCCATGTAATATACATGATGATACCTTCACTGTGTTCATTAGATACCAACACAAACCATTACACATTTATTTGTTAGGGTTTTTTTTCTGTTCTTCATTGAATCTTAAATATAGTGCAAGACCATCATCCTTCAAGAAGCCTGCAGTGCAACAGATTTTATTAGAGCATTCTGTGAATGATATATAGCACCAGTGGTTTGGCTTATGAATTATATTTCCCCATTCTTTTTCACTAGAAAAGGGATATAGAAGGCTTAATATAGGCATACATTTTGAACAGCTGAGTAAACAAGAAAGAAACCATCTACAGAAGGAAAATGCCAATAGTTATAACTTGGAATAAAAATTAAATATCTATATTTTTTTTCCAGAGGCTTAAATTTTGACAATGCTTTCGTTTTCAGACTAATTATGTGTAGGACATTGGCTTTTGCATTTCCCTGCTTCCATATTTAATCTTGTTAATTACAAGACCCTGATTTTCTCCACATCACTCCAAAACAGAATATCAATTTAAGTGGGAAGAGTCCTCCAGAGGTCATCTAGTCCAACCTTCTCCTCAATGCACAGCTAACCTCAAAGCTTGATGTGGTTAACGACAGTCAGTTCAAAACCTCTGATCCACGTGTTCCATTGCTTGGCCACTCACTGTGAAAATGGCTTTTCATACAACCAGTGAGAAATCATTTTCTTTATGCCCGCCTTGCTGCTACTTGTGACTGCTGCCTTTTGTCCTTTTGTTGCGCAGCTGTGAGATCTGGTTTCCACATAACCCCTTGTGAGTACCTGAGGTAGTAATTAGATGCCCTCTTAACCTTCTCTTCCCCAGGCCAGAGGAGCAGCTCCCTCAGTGTCTCAGTGTAAATCTCATGTTTCAGTTTCCCCACAGTATTAGTGGCCCTTGGTTGCACTGCCTTCAGCTGGTCCATCTCTCTTCAGAACTGCAAAGCCTGAAACTGAGTACAGTTTCTCAGAAGCCTCCTCACAAGGGAATAACCCCTGCCCTGGCTCTCCTTGCCGCACTCAGCCTCAGGCAGTCCCTGACGTGGCTGTCCCTCGCTGCTGGAAGGGCGCTCAGCTGTGCCAGGTATGTCCCAGCCTGTTCACTTGTGCTGTCACGGTCTCTCGGATGGCCCCTTGAACTCTAACAGATTGCCCTTGCTGCCGCCCTTCTCTTTCTACAGACTGCGGGGTCTGGTCTTACAAGGGAGTGGATTCACTTTGCAAAGTTAGGTGTACCAGGATACAGTTGAGCAAAACAAAATTTTGGTTTAATAAGAAGAACAGCAAGAGAAACAGCTGAGCAGTTATATAAGAGTTTCCCAAGGGAAGAAGTGGCAGAGTTATGGCTCACTGCATTCCCAACCCAGAGAGGACAAGGCTGTTTGAAGAATTGGTTTTACGGCAGAGTTTTGTATCATATGCGTAATCTTTTCTAATGAGAGCAATTTTGCAACAGCTTGTATTTGCTATATTCCGCACTTCTAGCTCCTCAGGACTACAACATGGATACAAAAGATTTTATCAGCTTATAACAACAGTTCCAAACAAAAACTAAATAGAAAAAACTGACTAGTAGGAGGATTTCTTCTTGACTGTGTCATTTTGCTGTTTGGCAAGGGAATGAATCTGGAAGTAATAGTGCTGGCATCTGCATAACTGTTCAGAGCTTCTTAAAATGTTTCTGCCATCTAATCAGATGTTAATGGAATGGAAAGAACTCTTTTGTGGGATGAAATAAGTCATACCAAACAGGCAGCTGGGGAAGATTTTCTGTCTGTCTGTCTGACCTGGTGGCTAGCTATCAGTCTCCTCTATGTAGATCAGTCAAAATTCACTTGTCTCTGAGTACTGAGTTTCCAAGAGACATGAAACCTCTTTATATTACAACTACAGGAGGTTTTCAATGACATACACAGTATTTGCTTCTCGCTCTTGATCTAAGCTATTGAGCTTTGAAAACCATACATAAAGGCATCAGCCCTTTTTCTTCCAAGCATTATAAATGCTCTCTGTGCCTTTTGAGGATTGCATAAATCACCTATTAAAAGCCTAGTAGATTTATACACAGGAGGATGCAAAATGTAGACCAAAGATTTCAGCAATTCGACAGGAGCAATACACAAATAGAGATCTCTGCAACAATGTGCCATCCTTGCTTGGAGTTGCTTATATTGGTGGTATAATGAAATCATGAGGGCAAGACTTGAACACTGATCTCTAGATACAGGAACTGGAAAACATCAGGTAGGGGTGGTGAGGGGAAGAGAAACAAAGTGGATTTTGTCGCCTTTTTCACAGTTGCCAAAACCTTGTGTTACTGGTCTCTGAATCACTGCTTATATACAAGAACAGCAGCCACCAGCCATACTCTGATCTTTATAGGCTGTCAAACCAACAGAGCAGGATTAAGTAGGAGAGTCAAAGACAGCTTAATGTCATCGTCACTGATCTTAGAGAAACAGCCTTATTAGCTACAACTTACTCTTCTGCACCTCTGTCCCATAGTAAGCTAAACACAAAAGTAAGACCCAGTTATGGTTTTAAGAGCCTGATGTAAATCCTTCTGAAACCGCTGAGGAAAAGCTTCCTGTGACTCCTCTGGGCTTCAATTTGGGGAGTAATTCAAGAAGAAAAAGTCCACAGAATAAGTTGCTACATGCCTGTCTTAGAAAGATGGTAACTTAAAGTAACGGAAACAAAACAGAAATGAATGAAGCACCTGTAACTTCACTATTTTTTCACTAGGTTGTTCAAAAAGTATACTTATTTGAATTGCAAGCCCCCCCAAGATTACAGTACGATTCTTCATTTATTTTGAACACTGTGATTCTGCACAGTAGCAACAGTGGATTTCATTAATCCAATACCAAAATTCAAACTTTGTTACATTCTCTGTATTTTATACCTTGGAACCACTCACTTTTTGAAAGAGAAAGCTTTTCCAGGAAGGTAAGACTTTGTGCCTCCCACCACCACCTTACACCAGTTAACTGATGTGATTTAGTCACACTAGCAAAGATTGCCTTGCAAAGCCTCCATCTCCGCAACACAACAAATTCAGTGGGTTAGGCTGGATTATATCAACACGAGGTTTCTACTGTCCAAACGCCGCTCATGTATTTTAGTCCTTTACTTCAATGCATCTAAACAAATCTAGTTACCATTTTTTTGTTTCCCCAATGAGTTAAGGTCATAAACCACAGGCAGAAATAATATTACCAGTGTTGGTTCTGATGGATATCTTTCACTCCCTGAAACACTTCCTATCAATTCTAGCAAAACGGTGTAGCTGAAGGATAACGGTAATTGCAGAAATTGCAGAAGAATGCACACAAGTGATCCATACAAGAAAACACACAAGTGACTACAAGTCTAAGAAGCAGGCAATAAAGACAGTCTGCATGTTTCACCCACAGACTGCTTGATGAGACTTCCCTAATTATGCTTATTAGTAAGAGTTAACGAGAAGGATTCTGTTCTTTTAAATGCTACCATTCAAAAGCTATCAGCCATGAAATCACATACTTCTTGCATATATTTGCAGCTTTCACAGAGGGTCACAGACACTACTTCCAGGACCTGACAAAGTATCACTGTTACAGGTTTGAACTCAAGATTAGGCACAAATCAGAGGGCTTAAAGGAGTGTGTATATACTGTGTAATTTGCAAACTACTGAGTAAAAGACATCACTTTCCAATTACACTTGCACTTATAAGTACAGTATTTAAATATGTCAGGAACAGAGTATACCTTTGTAAAAGTAAAAACAAACTAGAACCAGCAGCAGCAGTGGCTTTGAAGCTAATCAGGCATTCAGGGAGCTTTAACAAAACCAAAAATATCCCAGTGTCTTGAAATTTCTCATCCACTCATTGCTTGAAAGTCATATTGCCAAAGCATCATGAATTCTACTAGCAGGGGTTTTTTTCTCTTTCAATAAAGTAGTAAGACATGTAGCATTCTATTTTTGACCTTTTTTACAGTCTTTTCTGAGTGAAGCAAGAGTTCTTTTCCTTGGTAAAGGTAGAAGAGATAAACTACAAAGGTATTAATCTTAATTACTCCCATACATATTGACAAAATTGCTAGAGCAGGGTGCATTATGTAGCATTATAAAATCCTCAAGAGAAATAAATTCCTCCCACACCTTGTCCCCATAATATTTTTGCAGGAAAAGGTATGGATTATTTACAGAAGAAATTGCCATCAAAATATCATCAAACTGCATCTGTTACAGAATATAAACATTTCTCCATCATTCCGATTTTTTATATTAGGCTTCTAGCTGTAATTCAGCTCTACAGCTAAAAGACTATTGTAACCTTATAGTAAGAGAAATTTAAAAAGGTCAAAGTTCCTTAATTATAGCGTTGCCAGTGGGGAGCTCTGTTGCAAACATGTAAGAGAATTAAAAGGAACAAAATTCACCTCTGGAGAAATTCAATGAAGATAGTTGGATTGCTTCAAGAAAAGCCTGACCCACAGGTATTTTCCTTAGAAGACTGGAAAGTATTTTATGAAACATTCTTCTGTATTTAGTGAGCAATAATCTACATTATCATCCTAAGCTCACATGACCATCAAAAAGATGTCTCTGAAATAGAAGTGGCAAATTCAGGAAGTTCAAGAGTTACGGAATAGCCATAAACCAAGAACTGATACATGGAGAGCCATAAGGTCCCACAACACCTACATCCATCTCAAGTGCAAACTGTACCTGTTGCACAGGACAGTTCCTGGAAAACCTGCCCATGCTGAGCACATCTAGGAGTCCATGCAGAAGCAAATTTCACCACTGACAAAGCAGCTGAAAACAAAAAGCAGCTCAGGTACTGTTACCATACCATGTTTTTGTTACTCCTAAACCCTCAAGGGCCTCAAGCTAGGCTCTTGCTTCCAGAAGTGTGAGACAGGTAATTGCAGCCGGCAAGAGAATGTTCTGATGTAATAGCACTGATTTTATATCCCAGCTTCAATTTCTTATGCTGGGCATCTCGATGCTTAAGCTCCCTGAATTTATGGACATTTCAGAACTGCATCATTTCTTTCTTGCTTTCCCACCTACCTATAACAAGTTGTTCCTGATCCTGCATAGATGTTGTAAAAAACAGTCATTCTCCTTTATGTAAAGCACAGGAAATCCCATGATAAAATTAGAAACATGGATTTCAACAGTATGATAAACAGTGCTAGAGAACATAAATTTAATTACAAAGATCAAAAGCAACAAAAAGCAACACTGCCCTTCCTCTCCCACCTGAACTACCCACACAAGGCAGTCCCACATTTGTAATATCTAGTCACAAGCAGTCATAAGTTTGAGAAGAACTAGCACAAGCCGTTTTAAAATTAAAAATTTCCTCTGATAAATTGAATTCTGCTGAAGGTTACTGTTGCACACACAGTACTCACCCCTTTGTTGGCTTTCACAGTCCACAACTTTGTATTTACCATTCTGAATTGTCAGCTACATTCAAGTGCCAGATTGCTCTGTAGAGGCAATCACACATGTAGCTCTTTTATTCCACTAACTGTGAAGACAGTAATCTCCGAGAGAGCAGTGACTTCTTTACCCAGACAGTTAAATTTACTACTACTTGTCTCATAATGCCTCAAGTGACACAGAAGCCCAGAAGCAAATAAGCTATGACTGGGATATTAAGGTAAATAACACCTCTACAAAGACACACCTTCCAGAGATGTAGCATTTTCTGACTCAAGCACACACCCATCCACAAGTTAGCTTTTTTCAGACCTGCAGATATATTCTCTTTGAGAAGCGAGACCAAATCAGAGAAACAACAGGAAATGGTGTGAAAACAGCAAGTTTCTGAGAATATTGTTCTGTAATTTAGCTACATGAGCTATACGTGTTACTCAGAAATCCATTTTAAAACAGTCTGGGAAGCGAGGCTTGACACTGGGAGCAGAGGTGAAAAGAGAAATTTGGATCCTTGGGTGTGCCATTTCCCTCATTAGGTACTTTTTGATGGTGACATAAGTCAATGCCTATTAAATAATGCATAGCATCACTGTCCTGGTTTCAGCTGGAATAGAGTTAATTTTCTTCCTATTTGCTGGGCCAGTGCTGTGTTTCTGTCTCCCTGTGAGAATGCTGACGATGCACTGATGTGGTAGGTGCTGCTTGGTAGTGCTCACTCGAAACTGAGGACGTTTCAGTGCCTCATGCCCTGCCAGTGAACAGGCACACCAGAAGCTGAGGGGGAGCACGGCCAGGATAGGAAAGCCAAACTGGCCACAGGGATATCCCATACCCTAGAAGTCATGCCCAGTATATAAACTGGGGGAATTAACTGGGAGCTGCCAAGTGCTGCTCAGGGCCTCAGCCAGCACATGGTGAGCCACTGTATTATGCACCACTTGTTTTTCTGGGGTTTTAGTTCTCTCCCTTTCTTTTGTCTCCCTTTTAGTTCCTAATGATTATTATATTTTATTTCAATTATTAAAAAGTCCTTAGCCCATGGGTTTTACCTTTTTTCTGATTCTCTTCCCCTCTTCTGTGCTGGGGTACATAAGCAAGCAGCTAAGTGTTACTTAGCTTCTGGCTGGGGTTAAACCATGACAATCACAACTTGCATATGTGTAATACTGTACACTGGCTTTCAGGAACTGCATTATCTATAAAATTACTTCTACTTTTATTCACAAAGTACATGTTTGTCTTTGATGATGTCCTGAAAGGGGCTCATTAAATTACTAATGTAACTATTAAAGCTATTAAATTACCAATTTTAAGGGATCAATTCAAAGCACATTGAGATAGGCATAAATCCAAAGTAAACCAAGCATCTCTTCACTCCACTGACCCTCCCATGAGGCTCTGAATGCTAAAATGTCTTTCTCCCGGCAAGATTAACCCCTTCATCCCCGGCCAAAACAGTGGAAGTAGTTACTCCTAGGGCTCACAAAATGTTCTGCTTGGTAGTACATAATGATGGGGGGAGGAGGGATGCTTGGTTTGTGTTTACTTTTGGAGCCCAGGGGAGAGACTGGTCCCTAAGCTTCCTGAAAAGATGCTTATTTTTATTCACATTGTCACTGTGTTTTCCCATGAACAAATATTTATACTTCAGAGGAAATGTTTCAGTAACATGTTTCAGACAGGATAAGCAACGGGCTCACTTCCCTTCCTTTTATTATAAGAAAGCAATTTTGCTTACAGGAGGAAGTAAATAAATAGATTCCCCAGAGATGCCTGGGAAGGGGTAATTCTTGCAGGGAACCCATCTTGAAAATACTAGCAGCATGTCATTAGTGACCTAGGGAGCTTTCATTTGCAATTGCAACAAATGAACACATCAGAGATTTATTGTTTCCTTTTCAGAGAAACAGACCATTCCTGGGCAATCTTGTCTTAATTAAAACATTCTCCTTAATGACAAATTTTAGTAGCATCTTATGTTCCTATCTGCCTTATTATAATGTACATTTAATACATATGGCAAGCAATAATTAAGATTAATACATATGGCAAGCATCTTTTTGTCAATTCTTCTGAACATATAACAGACTGAGAAGGCCAGTGGGTGAAAATGACTTAATTTCATTGACTACTCCAAATTGTGAGCAGAGGGTTTGACTCTTTGATCTCCTGAGGGTCCTTACAACCTGAATTTTCCCACAATCCTAAATTGAGGACACGTATTTGGTTTCACTTACATACTTACTGCAGGAACCGTGAAGATCTGGCTGTGATACTTGACAAAAAAAAGCAATATAAATATACACCTGTAACTCAGGCTGGCAAAAGCCCCACTTTTCCCTAGGCTGCACAGAGCAGGAACTCGGAAAGCTGCCTGGATGCGTGGAAAAGTACCTACATATTTGTGGTACAAACTCTTTCTTCATCCCAGGATCTCACTCATTCCCTGCACCTGCAGTTAGTCTGTGTAAGAATTCACTCTTGAAAATCAGACTTAGCAGCTTCCGTTTCTTTGATGCTTGGAAAAAAGCTTGACATTGGGTCAAAAGCTACTCTGTGCAGAAGCTGCTTATTACCAGCCCTGCAACACCAAGCCTTTATACATTTATCTGCTGGAATATCAGAACAAAGCTGACTAATCCTGTAAATGAAACTATTATTTGTAGGAGTTTTCAGTTAAGACTTTTGGTACAAAGTTTGCCAAGACACAGATGTTATAACTCAAATACTTGACCAAAAGCTGCTGGTCAGAAGAGCAGTGGTGACAGGCAACACTAAGTGAAACAAGTCAGGTTTTCTTTTATTTCTCCCTGTCAATACTTACCTCACAGGAGAAAATGTTCACATCCATTTTTAGCAGCTTGATGAAAAGCAGAATTTCATTAAAAATACTTCATGTCTGTCTCTTACTGTGGCACTCCTAAGGAGGAAAGAAGAAGAAGAAAAAAGTAAAACCTTACTATTTTCAACCTAAAATTACAACAAATGCAACAGCAACATCTTTTATGATCCATTTTAAGTCGTGAAACAGGCCTGCTTGGTCAACAAAACAGTCTTAAGGTTTCAAACAGGTAAACTGTGTATCTTTTCTAAAACAATCCTTGCTCCAATGCACTGAAAAAATCTTGGGTAGCTTGATGAGCCTTTGAGCATAACTGGAGACTGACACAACTCTGTCAAATGAAGCTTGTTTGTGAATAATTTTCCTATGGATTTAGATTAAAAACCACCAAACCACCTTAGGTGTCAGAACCTAACACTGCTGTATCCCAGCTAACCAGCTCCTCTCTCCTAGGCAGCAGACTCTGAGAAGGGGTTTTTTTGCTACCTTCAAGAAGGTGACTAAACTCTAAAGTATGAGCTGACAGCCTGATGACACATGAACTGGGAATTCTGTGTTGCTTCTCCCTTTGTTAACAAATGAAATTAATTATAAATGTCCTTCGTTGGGTTTGGTAAATGCCTACTTTATTGTGGCTTGGTTCCCATCCAGGAGCAAGGTGGAGGTTTTCCAAGAAGCGAAGATGCTGATTTCACCTCAGATGCTGCCCTAAAAGCAATGCTCAGTGGCACAAGTAGCTTTCAGAGGTTCATGCTAGTTTGAATTGCAGCAGTGAAATGCAGTCTTCAAATGAACAGAGTAGTGGCCCACTGGGCGTTTCTCCCTTCTTATCAGGATCATTTCAGAACTGAATTTAGGACTGAAGGTAATTTCTCACAGAAATGACAACCCTCTGTAGATACCCAGCACAACACAAGAGAGAGAACAAACAGAAAATGAAGCAGCACTTTATTCCACCCTTGTGGAATAGACAAGCCACAAGAATTGACACTAGAGCTAGAGACATGATGTTTATGTCCTCTAGGAGTCCTGCCCCTCCCTTTGCTACCTATCAATCAGCATTTTAGGGGCAAAGACATATATATCAGTTGTCCTGAACTGGCATGTTTCATCCATCTACAACTGTGGAGAATCTTCTTATCATCTTTTCTACAGTGTTCACCCTTACTTCCTCCAAGGCAGGCCCATACAGCTCCCTTTGTAAACCCTACAAATAACAGCCTTAACCCACAATTAAACAACCTCCCAAATTATTAGTGACATTGGCATACTCAGGGCTCTAAAACTGTTTAAACAGATACTTTATGTGATACTCTACCATTCATAACTGTTTACTTGTTTCCTGAGTATTGATGGCAGATTAGAAGTTACTTGCATCTTCTTTCAGAACATCCCTTCTCAAAAAAACCAAACAAAGAAAAGGCCATCTGGTTTATCTGATCATAAACCCAGAGCTGTCTACATTTTTACTTCACTGAGATCTCATTCACTTCTAACAGCCTTTCTCTGCTTCACCCTCATTAAAATCTATAGACATGACCTCCAAGGATATATAAAGACCCTTCTCACCTATCTCAAACAGACATGTAAAGCCCTTCCACAAGCTCATTCACAATTCTTTTTCATCAATCATTAATTATTTACATTATTGTCCTACTAAAGGCCACATTAAGACTCTCCTGCTTGCTGAGATTTTTTTTTAAACGTTATGCTGTAAAGTCAGACAAATTGTTTGAAGAATGTAAGCAGAGAGAAATGTAGCTAAACCTGATTTTCATCATTACTAAAGCATAAGCCTAAAAGTTCCACTTCACAGATAAAAAATCGTGGCCTTCATCCCTCTGCCCTTCAGTCTGCCACTTTTGGGTTTGGAAGTCAGCTGAGTTCTCAATGAGCATTGCTCTACCCTATTACAACTCCAAAATGCAAACATCTTTCATACCATGCTAGTGGAAGCAGACCTCTCTCTGATGATGACCTGCATTTAGAAGAACAGAGCAGCTAAACCTTACATGCACCTTCCTCACCAGAGTCTTGAGGAGCTCACAGCTGAGCAGAGTGCTGGCTTGCTCTACGAGTCCTGCCCTTCCCTTTGCTACTTATCAATCAGCGTTTTAGGGGCAAAGACATATCAGTCTTCCTGAACTGCCATGCTTCATGCAGCTACAACTGTGGAGAATCTTCTCATCATCTTTTCTACTGTGCTCACCCTCACTTCCTCACCCTGTGTGCCTGCAGAGAGAGTATCAGCTCTGGCCGTGGCAGGGCACCTCCTTCACTCTCCCACCTGCTCTGCACCCAGGCAGGCACTCCCTGAACTAATGCTCACTCACAACAGCAAGCACACCGTGCTGCTGCGTGCAGGACATGCAGCAAGGTCACCGTGGGCCCAGGGAAACTACAACCTCCTGGAACACAGAGTAATCCAGTGAGGGATGTATGTGCATGGTGTGATTCTCCAAAGCGGGGAAATTCTTCTAAATAGGCAGGAAGGTGAGGAACAGGAACACCTGCTGCAGGTTGGCAAGTGAAACATTTGCAGGGCAAACCAGGCCCAGAAGGAACCCAGAAAAGGTCAGGTGGAACACTGGGCTCCCTGGATGACTCCTTGTGGCCAACAGTCATGTCTAATCTGGTCTAGAAGCCTCTTCTGTGATGGACAAGACACTCCTCTTACACATTGACACTACAGAAAACTCAAGAAAACTCAGCCCAGTTTTTCCCTCAAATACACCTCAGCTTCACCTTTGCATTGTTGAGGAACCTTAGCTGATCCAGTCTTTGCCCCACTCCTGTTTTGTCTGGTTTGTTGGGGGTTTTTGTTATCATTATTACCAAACTAACAATATTGCAGAATTTTATCAAGTTTTTTACGAGTTTCCTTTAACTAGCCCATCATCACAGTGCATTGGTTTCAGTTTCTGTAACACCACATAGTCACAGTATATCTGCCCCATATCTCTTTAACAAACTTTGAGGGACTGCATAGAAGAAAACTGCTTTTAAGCCTTATGTTTCTGACTTACTTAATGTGGTCTCACTCCAAACTTTTGCCTTTAGAAGTTCAAATACTGGGAGAAGTTTAAGTAAAAGAAAGAGCTGAACCTTAGCTCACTGTTGTAATCTTTGCTATGACACACCTCACTTGCTCTACATTACATGGTTGAACAGACAGTAGAAATGTTACTTACCATTGATACCTAAACCAACATTTCTTCTCAAAATATTTTCAAACCTTTAATGTTGTTGGATCCATAGCAAATGCAATGTGAAAAGTCCTTTCTATTTCAGTTTACACAGGTATGGTTTTTTCTGGGCTCTCTCAGAGAAAAATGAACTTTTTCCGTATTGATTACACAGAGAACAGCATGATACAAACATGTGATATATACAACATGTGATATAAATATTTCCATTCAACTAAGTGCAAATGACAACATGTGTTGTGAAATTGACAATCAGGTTCTAAAAGAAAATGGGGTATTATGATTGCCACTAACCCTATCTTAGGAGCACCCCCAACAACTCAGTTAAACAGCTGCCAAATGAAAGCGCAAGTAACTCTAAAGCTCTACTTTCCTCCTCAGGTAGTGGAAAGTTTTTCTATTTTCTCATTCCTTTCTTTCCAAGAGCTGCGAAAGGGTTGGGCTAGGTATGGCCTGCTGGCTCTCCCCAGAGGTTCTCAACAACTGCAAAGAAGAGGAAGGACTCTTTAACATCATTCTCCTGCTAGGTCCTTTTGGGAGGCACGTCCTTCTTTATAACCAGCTCTACATGCATTTGCACTCTGCACCAATTACAAATTTCATTCTTGTAATGCAGAGAACCATTAATAATATAAGATTAAAGAGGAACCTAAGGGCAGGAATAGTCCATTTTTGCTCACGAGATAGATGGTACGCTGCTAGTACGTCAGCTGAAGTTATCTTTGTGCATGCTACGTTAATTCAGCAAATTGCTTTTCAAACAAAAGTGCATGCAGAAAGTGCCTGGAGATTCTACATGAGAAGAAAGTTTCCTTTCTATGGCAAATGTGCCAAACCAATACCCAGAACGTGAAATATGAACAAATTTTAGTTTTGTCCATTTAGTTTTCACAAACAGGGGTTAGCCAGGATGAATTTTGTAAAGAAGCCCTCTGCAAGAGCGAGTAAAAATAATGCCAGGTGCAGTGTGATAAATTCCCGAGCGCCCTGCCTGCACCGTGAGAACTCAGAGAAACAACGAGCACGGCTAACGGTACGGAATGGCTCAGGGGCGATGCAGCAGGACCGCCTGACACCCAGGCGGGCTGGCAGCATTTCTGACCTTACCGCGGACGGGAGCGGGACATCAGGGCGAGGCGGACAGGTGCGGAGGCCTTCCNCGCTGCCCGCGGCCGTTACGGCGGCGCGCGCGCGGCGCTCTGAGGGGCCGGGGTCGCCGCCCTCCTCACGGGGCTCTCCGGGGCTGCCGCCGGCGGAGCGCTCGCCCTTCCTGCCCTCGGGAGAGCTCGTTTCCAGGAATTGAGGGGCTGCGGAGGCAGGAAATCCTGCGGGGCCCCGTGCGGGGAGCGGCCGCAATGGCATCACCTCCGCGCGCGGGAGGGTGGGGTCCCCGGCCGCCTCCTGCCTGCTCCGCGTGAGCATCCGCATGATGAAATGTGGAACTTGACAGTGAGATCAAGGTGTGTGTGCCTCCCCGAGCTGTGAATACTCCTGTGTTTAACGTTGCTGACGAGTAAATCCCACCGCTCTGCTCGCCTCAGTTCCCCCCCGCAGAATTTTCATGCTGCATCGTAGCTAAAAAACGTTAAGCCCGTTTTCCTAAAAAACAACGTTAAGCCTGTTTTCCGCCCAGGATGCTTTCCATTTACACTGTCCTCAGGGTGTCTGACCTCTGTATCAATGACATGCCAATAGAAGTCTTTAAAGAGAACAATAGCGGGATGCTGAAAGTAATCCAGCTCCGTAACGCACTTAAAATGGTTGTAGAACATACTGCTGAAATGCTTAGGTAAGTTTGAGGAGCTGCCCAGTAGCCTAGTGATAAGGGAATTTTCTGCTTACTCAGGACCTTGGACTCCGTTTTCCCGCCTGGGCCACCCTGTGCTGTTGAGGAGGATTTGGGAGGACTGTGGGGACCTGGTACTCAGCCCTTGTGCCAGTGCTTCACGGCAGTGATGTTCAGTGTTGGTCACGGGGAGTTTCTGACAACACAGCCCTTCTGGAAGGCGAAGGGCTAAGATACAGGGCCTAAGGACAGCGGGAGCTGGCAGTATTTTAGGTAGAGAGGCAGGCTGGGCTTGCAGCCAAACTGCTCTCCTATCTGAATGGCAGAGATCGGACATTCTGTGCAGAACTAATAAACCTAGCCCCCATATCACGTAAACCATAAGAGAAGCAGGGTTCATTGAATCTTCTTTTGATGATTTTTATTTCATGTGCTTCCCTGTGGAGTCACAAAGGCTTGAAATGTACCTGCTGTATACTGTACCAATAGTGCAATATACATGCATGCTGTATCAGGATGCTGAACAGTGCAGCAGGGAGAATGAGCCTGTGTGGAGCTCTGCGATGCCACGGACAGACTGCCTTCAGCACATAAACCAGCTTTAGACTGCTGTCAAACACTAGTATACCATGTGATTTACATTTGTAAAAGAAATGAGGGAGAATGATCACAGGATTCCAGGAGCTGAGCCTTTAAAATAAATGACGTGGTATCGTGAACCTCTCATTAAGTGGACAGAAACTGTTAGCAGCTTGGCTAAATGTAAAGTTTAGAATAAATGACTGAAAGATAATGACCTTTGTTGCATATGTGGCACCAAGGATGAAGAAAGATTGTTAGGCCATAGTTACTCCCCAGAATTGAAATGATTATTTTTTGGGGGAAGAATTTATACAGAGTCCTGGTAACTCATATTTAGGCTCCCAATGAGGAAGCCTCCACTGTGCTTCCACAGTATTTGCGTGCAGAACTGTACAGTTGTGCAATTTCATTCTGTACAAACAAACTGTCTAAATTCCTGTAATTTGTGCTGGAAACACACTATCATTTGCAAGGCAATTGGAGCAGACAGCTGAGCTCACAAGGGTTATCATCTGCATCTATTCAGAGGACAGCCTCCAACCTTGTATTGGCTAATATTTTTAGCTCTGCTAACTAAACCCACATGAGATAAAAGTCCACCCACGCAACAGGTTATATAGTTTGCTTTAAATCAGCTGTGTTTTGTGAACACTGAATGACTTGATTCTATTTCATGTATTTCCTTTAGCACTTCAAAATGAATTTAGGTTGTTTGAAAGGTTCTTGACTGGCAGTTTTAGAAATTGAACTCCTGTGTTTAATCCCAGACTGAGTCCAACACAAGGAAGCTTCTTAGCTGTATCAGTGAAAAAACTTTGCTAGTCTGAGGAGAATCTTATTTACTTACTTTCTCATGCCAGCAAAGGCAGAATTTCATGGTTTTTCACTGATCTATAGTTACTGGGTATAGATATTTTCATTTGATTAAAATTATGTCTCGGGTACTAAGACTATGTTTAATTCAGGGAAAAAAAAGTGCAAGTATTTAGTAAATCATCTGCCCTTTGAAGTATGATCATTCCATTTCAGCCTTAATTTAGGCAGTAGTATGGAAAGCTAATGATCTTCACAGAATACTTTCTCTCTTTCCACCAACTTTCATTCATAGTCCTTATTGATTTTTGAAAAATTAATTTATGCTTTTAATAGTGCTTATTTTTGTGCAAAATGGCAGGTGTTGAACCTATAAGCAGAGATGGAGTGCTATAATCCTTCAAAGTGCACATGGAATAGATGAGGAGAAGCTATGTAAGTTCTAGGCTTCCAGGAATGGATGACAAAACAATTTATGAAATTGGCTGCTAAGAATAATTGTTGGCTAACAGTTGTGTAACTTTTATGACAGTATCTCTTGAACCCAGACATAAAACAGACTGATACCAGTCATGATGTCAAGACTGTGATTTTTCCTAATTCACAGAAGATACTGAGGTGACAACGTTTATGATTGTTTTTTCATTGCTACACCATTATCAAGCTGCAGTTACATTTGTATGACTACAGTAGCTCCAGGTGACTCATGGCTTTCATTATATGTCTGAGTTCTTACAGGATAAAAGATTTGGGAGAGGTAATTTTTTCTGCAGAAAAATGGAACAAAATCTGTTTTGTGATAGTAAGTGCATTTGTACTCTTCAGCGCTCACTACATGTTATAGGATGGAGGCAGATTGTGAGCTCCCTGAAAGTCCTCTCAGGTGTTTTCACCCAGTGCCTTGGAGCAGTAGGAGTCACTGGCAGTGGATGGAGCACAGACCTTTGTGCTGTGGTGGAGCAGGGAGTGTCCATGTGCTCAGTTCTGCCAGGTGAACTCTGGTGACACAGGAGGTCATATGGGATGTGGTGATGAGCAAGTCCCAGGCTTTCCAGACAGGCTTGGAAGCCAATGGCTCATTATGGTCCAGTTTATGGAGAGGTTTTTAATGTTTTATCATCTATTGTCTTATGGTTATGACTGTGGTTACTGTAGCCCTTTACTGCCACATTGGCCTGGAACAGCTTCAGCCAGTGGCATTCTCTTGCTGAGTATTCTCCAGCTGTGCCCAAAGTCTCCAGCAGGCTGTGGCCAGCTCTGGCTTCCATTCCTATTTCCTGTCATTTGCTGTTCGGGCCGGTGGAGCTCTTGTTCTCCACATCTGTATGTGGCAAAGATTGTACTGGCTTTGAAGGCTGCTTCTTTGTCCTAAGAGACATCACATCACTGTCAGGAGCCTTTTGGAGGGCTTTCAGAGCCTTTCTTAGAAGCTTTAATACAACTAATCCGAGTAGTGAAAGGTTTTAGTTCTTCCCTATGAGGATTTGGCAAGTGCAAACCTAAAACATTATACATAGTTCAGTGAGAGTTTTAAGCAGTCAAATAAAATGTCAGGAGGTACGCTATAACCTTCTGGTGAAGGTTTACCTCATCCTTAGAGAGTGCTATAAAAATAATCTTATAAACACTGAAGCAATCACCACTGTGAATCACATTGTGTTCTTACTAGACAAACCTATGTAAGACTGGCAAAGATTTGCCTGGGTAAAGATGCTGACTGGGACACTGTGAGAGAGGAAGGATTTCACTGGCAGTTTGTTGTAACAGTGAAATATTTTATCCTGAGGAGAAATAGGTTGTGGAAATGTCAAATCTATATTAAACTAAAGTAATGCAGAGGGAATCAATTCCTGGTTTTGGAAAACATACCTGAATCTCCCCTTGCTTTGGGCTTGCTCGTAAATATCAGGAGTGAAGTGACAGCAGAGTTCCTGAGTTCTAGTGGCTGTAACAAATAGACATTTGTTAAAGCTGTTTTGATGGACAGTTCCTGTTTATCCAGCATTGCTCAAAATCATGTCTTAATACAGTTCATTCTGTTTTAAAAAAAAGGCTTATAACCAGGTTGGACAAGCCTTTGAAGAACACACTCCGAAGAACACTGGAAAGAACAATGGTAGGAGGATAAAGACAAGCCTTTCCACTCATTTATTTTCAGTTTTATTAAATGCAGTGAATATGTTTAGCCACACCAAACAAGTCTTTCTTAAAGCTCAAAATTCATCAAGGAGAGCTTGTATGACTTCATAATTACACAAAATTGATCCAGGAAAAAGAGATCATGAACTAATATAGAGTGTAAAACTGCCTGAAGCTTATCCATCCTTATGTTCAGGTGTAAAACTGAGGCAGAACAAGAACAGACCAAAATATTCCATTCCATTCCATTCCATTCCATTCCATTCCATTCCTACCCTACCCTACCCTACCCTACCCTACCCTACCCTACCCTACCCTACCCTATCCTTTTTCTACACTTGTGACTCGTGGATGAATTTGCTGTGGGGAAGGGGAAGTGGCTAAGTCCCTCCATTTGTGTGTGCTCCTGCAGCACAAGGGTTTGTGTCTATATAGTTCCTCTGTCTAGCCTGAGTTGCAGAATTTAATCCCCACTTGAAACCCAGATGGATTGCAGCACGGTGTGGTGTGTGTGGTTGTTTGCTCTGCCAATACAGAAGATTTGCACCAGTGTAACTGCTTTCCTAACAAATCCTCTGTGCAACCAGCTAAGACCTGTGATAGCATGTAGGCTTAGTTCTCAACACCTTTTCACCACAACCTTTCACCATGCAGCAAATGTGAAATGCTACCAAACTAGAACAGCACAGTTTTACCCTGCTTGGAAAGCATTTGTGACCAGCTGTAACTCAAGGAGAGCAGGCCCATTGTGAATTAAATGCTGTTTAGCTCAAAATGTGCATTGGATTTAATCCAGTTACTTGTTTGCTGGCACAATTTTTTCTGGTGACCATGAGTTTCCAAGAAAAAGATATTATTTTATCTCCCTTCCTAGATTTAGCACTATTCAAATGTCAAATTGTTTTGTGTGTTTCCACTCCTGATCTTGAAATCTGGACCAGTGTGGAAGATAGAACGAGCACATCACCTTCAAATCCTTATCATCTAGGCCCAAACTCCTCTTGTGCAGCGTGTAGGGGAGACTCTCACAAGAATCACACTCAAAAAGCATATCTTTTCCTGGTGGTTTATACATCAGTTGGAACACTGGTTGCTGCAAAAGAATTCCCTGTTTCTATCCTCACAAATTCCACTTACAGTACCGAGGGACTCTGGCCAAAACTAGCCAGTCTATATTACTACAGGAGAAACAGTGCCTTCTGGTATCTCTGATTATGATATATCTGCAAAAATTGCTGCACACACATATCTGAAATGGGAACATTGGCAATCCTGATAGTTCTCAAGCTTGTCCAATATGTTACTGAAAGTATGCTGTGTTATTGAGTGTTTGAACCTCATGTGAACATCTTTTTCTAGACCTAGTAATAGGCTGCCGTCCATAAAAGGATATTTAACTGTAAGTAGTATTTTTTCATGCTGTTTAATCTGCTTACTCTCTGTTTTCACTTCTTTGTTTTGTCTCCCATTTATCAGCTAAAAAAAAGTAGGTGCTTATATAAAACTTTTCAACAAAAGTTTTTGCTGCTAAAAAGGCCCAAACTCAAACCTCAGGTTTATATGCTACCTTCTGCTATGGGCTGTAAGCACCATGGTTCCTCAGAAGCCAAAATCAACACAGCACAAAGCCATTTCTGAGACCACAGAGGACCTGAGTGTCAAGTAGAACTTCTCCTTTGCTCCATGTGCACTTGGAATCCTTATTTTACTGTTAGCTGACGAGACCCCAAGAGAAGTTAAGAATTATCACCTTGCAGTGTATCACTACTGGAGACCAGAGCTGTCTCATTATAAAAAAGAGAGGTCTGCTACAATGGCAGTCTCAGTAAATAATCCTTGTCTGGATTCAGATTCTGACTTTGTCCTAGCAAGATATTGGATCTGATGGTCTGGATTTTAATTGTTTGTGGAACTGGAGAGTTAAAGAGGACCAAGAAAGAGAATTATGATTTTTGTATTGCCTCTACATTTAAAGATTGTGGTATACTGCATGAGGAAACTTTCTCTGCATTTTCCAACAGAGAGACATTGAAGATATGCCAGATGCATTTAAATTAACCTATTAGAAAGTTTGGAATAATTGGAAATATAAGGAAAAAATAAAGGAAAAACTGATTATTGCTTTCAAATTTTTAGACTTAAATTTTAATGGAAATAGTTAATCAAATGATGCCAAATTAATATTTAATCTGCAGAGTTTCACTTGGCCTTAAGATCTATGTGTCTTGATAACCACGGAAAAGTTGTCTTCTGGATACATAACTAGCTCCTGTAGCTCAAAAAAAGAAAAAAGTGAAGACAATTTTAGTACATATAGAAAATTTTGGCAATGTTCTGTGCTTTGTTACCAATTACTTACTCATTTCAGACAGTGCTTATGGTACTAAACTCAAGAAAATTTTTCATTGTCTCTAACAAGATAAATCACTGTCAGCGATCCATCACTGTTTCTAGATACTGATTGCTCTTCTACTAGAACTTTCAGAAAACACCTGAGTGTTTGAAAAATCATAGTTTGAAATATTTCAGGAAAATCCAGATATCTTAAAACCTGAGAAAGGAGCTGACCAGTTGGTGTAGGAAATGTTGTTACTTGTTACTTGAACTACTTGCTCTTAAGCAGGTGCTTTCACCAGTTTATAGAGAGTTGATAGACATCTTTATAAGTACTTGATAGTTTAATTAAGCCTTTACAGGATAATACTTCCTTGTCCATGACATGTTTAGAACATATGTAAATTATTCAAAGAACTTTTAAGTATTGTATTGGAATTTCTATACAGTTCATAAATTATGAATGATTTTGTTTGCCATTTAGGGAATTCTATCAATTTAGTGATAAATGTCTAAGTATTTTTTGTGTGTTCTATTAGAGGCTATTATGAAGGATGTGAGTTTTGAAAACTTCTTGACAACTTCCATAAAGGGTTCTTGGCTGTATTTTGGTGTTCTGAAGATGCAGAACTATCTGTGGTGCAACTCACTCTTTGTACCTTGGCATTTGTCAGTGTTTAGGGTTAACCCAACCTACTGGCATAAAAACCATAAATGGATGTTTATGCCTGTCAACACAAGTCTGCACCATTTTATCAGTTGGGAGTGTACACAGAGCCAGTAACCAATCCCACAGAAGATACAGGGGAAAAGAAAGAATTAAATCTGGCCAGAAATGCTGAAACAGCAAAATAATAATAGAATCATAAAACAGCTTGTGTTGGAAGGGACCTTTAAATCTGCAACCCACCTGCAGTGAGCAGGGATATCTCCAAATAGATTAGGATGCTCAGAGCTCTGTCCAGCCTGACCGTGAATGTTTCCAGTGATGAGGCATCTATCACCCGTAGCACTGTTTGACCACCCTCATTGTACAAAAATCTTCCTTGTATCTAGTCTAAATCTTCCCTCTTTGAGTTTAAAACCATTACCCTTTGTCCTGTTTTATGAATCCTACTGAAATGTTTCTCCCTGTTTTTCTTATAAGTCCCTTTTAAATTTTCAAAAGCTACAACAGGGTCTCTCCAAAAACATTTCTTCTCCAGAACAAACAACACCTACCCCAGTTTTCCCTCACAGGGAGAGGTGTTCCATCCATCTGATTATTTTTGCGGCCCTCTTCTGGACCCACTCAAGCACGTCCACATCTTTCCTGTGCTGAGCAACCTAAAAGAAGCATCCTACCAATTTAGATGGCAGCAACTCCAGTAGCTGGGAGAAATTGCTACAAATTATCTGCATAGATCTCAGTTATCCCAATGTCCCTAAATAAAACTGAGTCACAGAGCCAAAGGGCTTTTAAGGCTGTCAGTGAATCTTCAACACACTGTCAGATTCCAGATGCTACAATCACCAGCAGTGTCTGCAGGGCATCAAGATTCAGTTCTATGGAAGGGGATTTGAAGTTGACATGCACATTCCCTACCCGGTACAGACAAGTAGCACTTCTGCAGGGCCTCATTTTGAGCATCTTCATCTCATCAGCAGGTCAGAGACCCTGTTACTGGTAGCAAATCAGTTGCAAGGTCCTAGCCTGGCAAGTGAGGCAGAAATAGGAAATCAGGGTCAATACTTCAGACTGTAGAAATTTCCTTTCTTTCTAAACCCTGAATCTATTTTAGCTTTTAAGAGATAACATGGTTATCTGTCCTGTAATCTATTTTTCACAGTACTTGTACTGTTACATATTGTGGCTCTGAAGAACAGAAAATTAAGTGGAAAAACTTGACGGAATCTATAGTTAAAAACCAGGTTGTTTTTAAATTTGGGATTTGTTTTGTGGAAAATAGATGACTTCATTTTTTTAGTCCAAAGTTGATCTGTGAGGCAAAAAAAAAAAACAACACCAACCCCCCCCCCACACAAACAAAACAAACCAACCAACCAAACAAACAAACAAAAAACCACTGTAGCCTTAGTGACATGATTGACTTTCTGAACTACCTGACAAGTGCATTTGAATTTTACTATTAGTCCGGGCCATTAGAGAAGTAAACAGCAGTTTGTGACTGGTGACTGCAAAATTTGATTCACAGGGCACATGCATTCATCTGAAAATATTTTAGTTCTTAGGCTGTATTCCTCAGCTTTCAAGCACTCTTAATATTTTTTCATTCGTATTTGATCCTGACAGGAAGTAAAAGCAAAGACACTGCAACCTGGACATCAAGAATAAAAGGGATTCATAACTACTTTTTTAGAGGCAGAATAAAGCAATGAAAATGAAAAATCCCTTGGCACAAATCTGATAAATTCTGGAGCATGGGGATATTTTGTCTGAAATGAGACTCTTTGATAAACTCAATGTCTTCAGTAGTTGCTGTATCCAGCACCTGGAGAAGAGAACTGTAATTTTTGAAACTAGAAGGCTACCAAGGGAGAAAGTCAGTGAGAACTTTGGTGGGTCTGCCAGGGCAATTTCTCTAGTTTATGTGTCTTGGATTACAAATAGATCTGCAAGCAGCAGAGCTGAGGAAGATACAATTTCATATTCACATCTTCTGGTCATCTAATAGTGTCTGCACTGTGGCTAAACTTTACTCCACAGTTGGCATAGGCAGAAATGGTAAGATACCTGGGTAGGACTAGATATGTGCATATAAAGAAATTGTCATGCCATGAGAGTGATTGTTTATTAAGGAGTTCTTTCATTATTAGTCTGGTTTTCTGTGAAATATACTGTGTCTTCTCTTCTGCATAATAGATTTTGGCATCTGGGATAAAGCCTTTTTTTTTTTTTTCTTCTGTCCCCTCTGAGAAGGCAGCAGCGGCAGGCTGCCAAGTAGTTTGGGTATTAATGAGGGTACTGCCATAGGCTCCAGTGGCCACTGGTTCAAACACTGCCTTGGCCCAATGGAGTTACATTGGGTTTGGTACTGGAGTAGTGCAGCCTTCCTGGAAATGTGTGGTGCTGATTTCCTGTCCATGTTCTATGGGAAAAACTGGCCTGGTTCTTAACGCTTTTTTTTTCGGCTGATGCACAACTGCAGGCATTGTGTCGGCCCTAACAGATTTAGCAGGACAGCTTCCTTAAGGACAGATTTACCAATATGAATAAATGAAATACATGGGGTTTGTGAGAATTTATACCCAGAGTTTACAAATGAAGTGTAATAAAGTCACTGTGGGTTGAAGGAAAAATAAGGTGTATCATAAACAAGGACTTCACTGTTTAGCAGTGCCTGCATATATGAAACATTTCATTCCAGTTCATTTTAAGCCCTACACTTTGCTGCCTCAGTGTTCACTTTTTCCCGACCTGTAAATCATAGGGTGAGTGTTTGAAGAAGATCATATGTCTCAGAGCATGCAGGTGAATGGAAGGTTAAACATTGTGACTGGTATTCAGGTGACTCTTGTGCAATCAATCCCAGTGATACGATACTCAGTCAAAAGAACTGACAGTCATGGGGAGAAAAAAGAGAGGAGAAAGATGAAGAAGAGGCTCTTGAATATGTTTTCAAACATTGCATTAAAAGGAAAAAAAAAAAAAAAAGACCTGATCTTTAATTCTTGGCTGCAGCTGGGTCTCTGGCAGGTATGAGGCTGTGCTGAGTGCTTGCCCAAGTGTTCAGGAACACGGGGGAAAGGGCTGCAGTCCAGAATCCCACTGTCCCCATTCTTCCTGAGGTGGGAGGCAGAGGGGGAGGGAGCCAGGACCATGGCTGTATCCTATGAAACAGTGACTCTTTCTTTGCATGGTCACAGAAGAGCCAAAGATATTTGCTTTATGCATCTTGTGCTATCTGGCAAAGCAAGGGAGTATAACAATTAAGAAAACATGGTATTTTTTTCTGCAGTAATGCTGAAATGCATCAAAGATTTTGATGTTTATAAATTCACAAGGAAGCCAAAGTTTAGATAGTCCAAAGAAGATTCTAAGGGAGATTAATAAATTCTATTCAGCATGGAGCTCAGGGTTCTAGCAATGGTATCCATGCAGGTATCTTTGTACAGCAACTAAGGAAAAATAGTTTAAACCTTAACCTAAGAGACAGAAAATCCCTTTGCACTCTTTTCCAGTTACTGTTTCAGTGAAGTCCTCTCAGCATATTGGCAGCTTCCTAATCGTTAGCACAGATTTCCTATTCTTGCCATTATGTTCACAAATGCGTACCTGATTGGGAAAAAGTCTTTCTGAGGGAGAAGAGGTAGCAGAGGGTGTTAATAGAGGAGGCATGAAACTTCATATTTCTATGGGCCTTTGGAGGGGTACCAAGAGTGATTTAGAATCTGAGGAAAGGTGGGACACAGACAATGAGGCAACTGTGGATGCACTCCTAAGCAGTTTCACAGTCCTGTACAAGGAGTAAGAGGTACAAAATAAAGGCATGGACCTGAAGTGATGTATCATCAAGTATATTATCCTCTTAGAGGTGAAGGATGGCCTGTGCTCTCCTTTGCTTTCTATCTTGCTGCAGCAGTGAGTGCAGCTATCTGGGTACATTTGATGTCCCACCTGACACAGTTACAGTGAGAACAGTCAGGCTTCAAGGTCACAGCACACCAGACACTGGGGAAATGTAACTACAGTTTCTCTTAGAAAGATGATAGAGGTGTCTTGTACCCCTCAACCTGCCCTGTCCCTCCCCACCTTCCAGTCAACCACTTACCTTTTTAGCACCATCACAGGGGACGTCTTTGATTACATTGATTTTATTTAGTTGAACACAAGAACTGGGTGCAGCACAGCAGAAAAGACATCAAAGATATTTTACGTAGAATTTACTTTAAGATTTCATAGTTGTCAGTTTCCTTACAGCTGCCTCTTCTCATACAATCATTAAATCACATCAGCTTTGCAAATGCTGGCAGGCTTTTCAAGTGTCTAATGCAAAATGGAAAAACATAAACAATTTTTCCTCTGGGATTAAAGCATTTATTTTCCTAGATTTACTGGCTCATTGCTTTTGGTGACACTCAAGCTACCTTCTTTCTGAGAACAGTGGAACACTTGCCCTTTGAAACCCCAGGCTTTTAAGATGCATCAGATTGGACATCCCAAAATTAAGGTACTCTACAGAATCCTGGCTGTTATCTTTACTCAGCCCAGGTGACCTCACATTGCACCATGGGGAATTTCCTTATCATGAATTTCTAGTTAAGTCTTGAATCCCTCTCTGGCAGAGCTGCTACATTATTGTTCTTTTCTACATTAAAATAAAAAAACATATTAACCAAACCCAAGGCAGTGCTCATGAATCCAGAATGAACATGGCAAATTGACTCCATAAGCTTGAAATTACATACCAAATCAAATTTTTCCAAGTGGAACTCTATAAAACAGCATGTAATTTCCTCCCTTACATGTTTGATACTTTGTGAGCTTGGACAGAAATAACATTACCTGTTATAATTATAACATAAAGAACCTGGTTCAAAATAATGAGGAAGGGAACTCTTGCAGGAGTAGGTCAGAAAGCACTTGTGGCTGTGGGGATCTCTTATCAACCTTTTTTTTTCCTCACCATTATTATTATGGATGGAGCTAATTAAATATCTTTGGTGCACTGGAGATATATAGAATACATACATGTTTTGTACCTGTAGTAGCCTTCTCCTCACTTACTTAATTACTGATACTAAAGTATAGTTGTTCAGACTCACAAAGGCCATTTTTATGCAAAATAGCAAATTACTTTGAGCCCAGTAGCAGAACAAGTGAAATATAGTTCTACTCCAATAAAATATGGCCTTTGGGATCCACTGGAAAGAGGAATGTCAGACTAAGAACATAGCTTGTACTTTCCTTGAGATGCATCTTGCATTAATTTTGTTAAGAAATTCAGATGACCATTTTCTACCTCTGCCACAGTGAACAGGCCATTTCAGAGAAGAACATTGAATGTGGTCATATGGTGTTCCTCTGCCACAAAGCCTAGCTGTGTGATCCCTTGATGCTGGTACAATCACAAATTCCTAGCCGTGATTCTTAGGGCTTATCTTCTGTGCCTGGTTCTGCTGTTTGCATATGTACACACGTGTTCTATGTGTGCCTGTGTGGAATATCCTGCTGCATTCATTTGAGGTTCTACCACCTGCATACACTGTTAGATAGAAATAAACATACTGTAAAATCACAAGTACATTAAGCCTTTTAGAGAAATGATATGGAAAGATGTGGGTCAGTGAACAGGCAGTGGAAAATTGAGCAAAATTATCCGATCAGCATCTCGGTTTTGTGAAACACTGTGTGTAGCTGCAGTATGTAGCAACTTCTTCCAAAAAAACTGTACTTGAAGTAATTATGTAAAGGAAAAATAGATCCATACACAGAGAATCCAGAGCTTCCCAGAGAAAAACACCTGCAATGCCACCTTTTCATGTGCCGATTTCCATCACTGTACTCTGGCTGTGCAGGTGTGCCGTAAGTCATTCCTGACAATCCCACCTGCCATGATTATTATTGACCACGTATAAAGGAGAACTGCCTGTTTGGCAGCTTGCACAGACGGTGCAGCAGGGCAGTCCAGAGTCTGGGTGCAGCTGGCAGAAAGCTCCACTCTGTGGCTGCAGAGCTGAGCCCGGCTCAGGGTCACCAGCACATGAGGAAGCAGCCATGGCCCTTGGGATCTGTGCCAGCAGGGAGTGCACACTGCCTGCTCCTAGCTGAGCCTCTTGCTAGAAAAGAGGCTCACTGGAGGAGGTGCTGAAAGAAGCTGCTCTGGCAGCTCCATGCCCTCTGAGAATTCCCTCTATGCAAGAGAGTCAAATTCAGCAGACTTCAGGATGTTTTGAGCATCCCAGAGAACAAACTGATCAGTAACCCAGTTCTTCCATTCCATTTGATTGTTTTATTGAGCCAGGATTCCTGATGCCAAAGGGACCCCTGGGGTCTCATAAGTTTGGTGAGAAAAGAGATGTTTGAATTAAGCACTTCAGGGATGAAGAGGGCACAACAGATCTATTTAGAAACTGCAGTAATACTTAGATATTGCCTGCAGGTTTTAAATTGAAAACCTTTCTCTGCTGTAGTGAAATGTTTAATATATTACATATAGTAGGCACAAAATGCAGTTATGATACCGTTATGTGTAATTCACCTTTGTAAGCAGAGATGAAGAAAGAAAGCTCCTATTTCTGTCACATTTGCAATTCAAAGTGTATCAAAAACCCAGCAGCAAAAAAATTTGCAGGCCTATGAGTGGAAGTGGCTGTAGGAGTGTGTCCTCCACATGTGGGATAGAATGTGAAAATTTTCAGTGTTTTCAAAGGAAGTGACTGATAAAGCTTTGCACTTGTATTAGTAGTGCCCATATTTGCTGAACAGTATATTTACTGGCTTTATTTCTGATAACAAACATTTGTGTCTTGCAATCCTATTCCTCAAGTGTGGATCATTCTTCCTCAGTTCATAAAAACCCCTCCATTCAAAGGCTTTCTGACACAACTCCTGCAATGGGGAAATTTTGTTTTTCTTTTCTCTACCTCGATTTGTACTGTTCCCAAACAGTAAACTTCATGAAATGTAGGCTGTTGCTGTCATGCTTAGGAAGTAGCTGCAGTATTATGAATGTCACTGCAAAGCACTAGATTCAATGAAATCTTCAATCATCCAAATGCATTAGCAACCTTACATATGTAAGATAAAATTAGTCCCAGTTGAGTGAGAATAAGAAGTCACAAATGATAATAGTCTAATGAGATCATTCTCACGTATAAAGTGATGGTGATCATGAATTTGTGGAATAGCAGCTTTGTCAGAAATTCATTGTTCTGCCATCAAATGATATTAATGCTTTCATAGTAATTTTCTGCAGCAAGCACTAACAAGAAAGCAGTTTAGAAAAAATGGTTGAAAGGCCCATTTTACAACTTGGGAATGTGAGAGATTACATCAGTCTTGAGGTTTCTGATGGTTACACGTAGCAGTTGAAAACCCAAAATGTAAAGGTTAATACCAAGTCATTAACAAATAACAAATGCTCATTGTTGTCAGGCTTTGCTGTGTATTGCTCACAGCTTCTAATTCTTCAGGACTTACTCATGGATGACTTATACCTCACGCTGGAATGAATACTGTGTACAGTAAATTATGTAAGAAGATTGCACAAGGTGCCTCTCCCATGATGTAACTAACATTAAATTGTTAATCATAAACCTAGGGCTTCTCAGCTTTCACGGAAATGCAGCTGTTACACAGCCAGGTGAAACACTCTCTGAGGAGTCTGGTGAAGTCGCTCTGTTCTTGCTGACATTTATTGAAAGCATGTGGCTGCATATAAACCAAGAAGAAAGCGCAGCCTTGCTACAAAAAATAAAACCTTTGTTTATGGAAAGGATGCTGAATTTTGAAAAACTGCTTTATTTTAGCAAGGACATGTTTTTATTTGGTTTTTTCCAGACACATGGCAAAACCGAACCCTAAGGGAAATCATTTGCTACAGCTTAGTGGTGTGTTGTATTATTCTCTGACAAGATTTGTTTGTCAGTTTTAACAGCAGTTTATAAACCAGTCATGTTTACCAGATCAAATACGGAAAACTGAAACATTCTTAAACATTCATCGTGCAGGAGGTTTTTTCCCTTAAAACAAATCCTCTTTCCTTTTCCTTTCTTTAATCCTAGCTTGACTAACATAAACTTTTACTCTAATGATGACTGGAAAAAAAAAAAAAGTAATCTTTTAAGCTGAAGTTGTGCATGTCAGCTGGAGTGTAGCATTCCTGGAGTGTTATGAATCATGAGCCAGTCTATAAAACAATGTTTCTTTGCATTGGGTATGCTAACTAGCCTGCAATGTCACTGGGTTTAGCCTAGCTTTATTCTCTAGTGATCGAAATCTACAAGTAATGCCTATTTCACCTTGAGAGGTGTGTTTTTCACATCCCATCTTACATTTTATTGCATCTTTTTTTTTGCTCTTCTGACATTCTTATCCTTCTGTAGATACCTGTTATATCATGTTTATGGAAGGCAAATGCAGAAGCTGGGAAAGTACCAGCATGTTGCAAAGTACCATATTATAGCACAGTACTTTACCCTATAGGGAATCCTGAGAAAAATGTAAGAGTGATCTGGATCAGTTCCGAACAACCTGAATGTTCTGATGAGAAACTCATTAGATAGTAACTGTGTCTCTATTTACTGATACAATCACCAAAAATATTTTCTTCGTCTTAGATTCAGTGCTAATGCAAAAAAAAAAAAGTGACATGAACCAAATATTTCTGGCTGTATTTCTCTGAAAGAGACTAACAATAGTTGATGAAGCAGTATATTTTCATGTCTGTTTCTGTGTTTTGCAAGGCCTGGTAGGGAGTTTGGATTCTGCTTTCAGGATGAGGATATGGGGATTACCTGACAGAAAGTTGAGCACAGTTCTCTTTCTACTCTGGCAGTACTCAAACTAGCTAAATTGAGAGATTTAGGTTTTTAGAGAATAATTAAAAATTCTTGTGCAATATATGACTCTCATGTGTTTTAAGAATCCATTAGCAAAGGGAGGATTTTAGGCAAGTTTCTATTGACAGTAAACTGTGGTTGAAACTTGCTGTTTCTCCTTTCTGTGTCCTTCTGGGTGCTGAGTTTTCTTTGATAGCACATCCTTACCTCTCAGTCACTTGGCCAGGCAGAGCTGAGACAGACCTCAGCTCACAAGCCAATGTCTAGAGTTGCCCACAGTGTCCCAGTCCTCTTTGGCTGGCGCTGGCACATTTTGCTCGGAGCTGCTGGTGGCTGAACTATGTACTTGATGACATGGTGGAAAGAGGCTTAAAATATTGCAGTAGGTGCAAAAGTCAATGTGTCACTGTCGCTGCCTGTAATGGCCTTACGTCAGTGCAGTGGTATGACATGCCACACTGTTTTCTGCACTGCAGGCCATATATAGCCTGTTACACTTTGATCTGCTCAGCAAAACAGAGTGGATTCCTTTTGTCTGTAAACAGCAGCTGGGTGAAAGGAAAGGGTAATGGAGCCTGAAGGTATTTGATGGATTGGCATTAACTTAGAACATATTCGCTGACCAGAAAGCAACCCATATGTGTATCGCCAGTGCCAGTTTGTTACTGCTTCTAGAGCACAGTTGTGGTGTAAGACAATCTGCTCTGATTTCACCTTGGGAGGTGTGATTCTGGAGGAAAAATGTGGCCTGGCTAAACTGGTGTGCTGTGCCTTCCTGTGACTCTCTTGTCACATGAGCTATTTCAAATAAGGCGCTCCTTGTTCTCGGCAAAAAGGACATAGCCTTTGGTGGGTGGTTTGCATGTCCTGCTACTGCTCAATATGGATTTTCACATTTCAGACGTTCCAATTACGCAAATTGAGTGTGTCTGTACTGTTCATCAAATGCAAAGCTAACTTAAAATGAGCATATGGATGCATACGCAAGGTTTGCACTGAAGTTAAATCTGTCTGAGGATCAAGGAGGACCAAGTTATTTAGAAAAAATACCTGCATTTTAAAACATCTATTCTTAATCTGGGGCAAGTGTGCCTGAACCTTTACAGATAGCATCATCTTATCCTACCTCATCTAACATTTTTTAAGCTAGTGTTCACGGTTCACATCTGCTTTATTTACTGTCTGTTAGATTTAATGCATTCTCATATATTAGAAAAGAAATATATCTTCAGATAAACGTGGTTTAAAATGGGGTTATAATCCCAGGGCCCTCAAACACTCATGTTGTGGTGAGTAAAAGCAGATTTTTCTGATACAGTTGTGGCAGAAAGGTTTATTATATGGCTCATACTGTGTAAAATGATATAAAGCAGTTCTCATTTTCAGTATTAAATCACATATTAGTAACAAGCATGGATTTTGAGTGCAGAATTTGTTAACTCTTACAGTAAAGTGAAAAATGTGAGACTTATTAAAATTCTTAGCATACCTAAGGTGTGAACTAGATTTGGAAATATGACAGTGGTTTTTAACACCTCTTCTAAAATGAGGCAGATGCAGGCTAATCTAATCAAGATGTGTATCCAAAGTATGAAATCAAATCTCTTTTGAACCCAAATTCTTGCAGTCATGAAGTGGATATCCATGAAGCTCTCACATAAAGCAATGTGCAACCCATGCTTCTTCCTCTTAGAGAACAGAGAAAATGTGAACTATTTATTATTCAACAGTACTGCTTTTTGTGTGTGTACTGTGTACACAATCCTATGTTTCTTGCAAAATACTGTTCTAAAACTAAACCTTGAAAGCAATTGCAAGTGCAGAGGCAAATGTGCATTCGCATCAGGTCAGCTGATTACATGTGATTATAAACATGCTGTTGGTTGTGGTGAAGGGGCCAGGCCTCATGAAGGCTTTGTGTGGAATTATGGATTTGCAAAAGCAAAGTGTCTTGAAACCACAGCGAGACTGCTGCAGGACACAAACACAAATTTTGTCCTAGTCTTGTGAAATTAAAGTCATTCCTCTGTTTGGTTTGACTCCGGTTAAAGCAGGTTGAAACAAGGAAAGCTCTTTCCTTAGCATCCAAAGTAGAGACTGCTGGGGTGAAAAGCAGGTTTAAGCCTAGAAGTGGTAGAGGAAAAAGGCCTTTTGCCTTAGCAGAAATAGAAGGAGCCACCTTTATTTCTTTCTATGCTTTTCTCTGTCTCGTCTTTACACCATTAACCTGAAGATCTTTTAACATTACTAAGTTCACTAAATTTTCCTGTTGCTGCAATTTTATTTCATTGTAGCTGCTTTTAGTTAGATACCTGTAGCAGTAATTGATTGCCTAAACAGAGACCTGTATTGCCATTTGGGATGCCCTAAGGTCCTGCCATGGGACTGGCAGGTATGACCCAGGACCCAAGGCAAGTTGCTGCTCTTCTGGGGAGCAGTGGTTATATTAGGGCACCTCACATGGGACCAGACCCCTGCATTTAGTCCACAGCCTACATGATTTTCTTGGCTTCTTGTGTGGTCAGAGAAGAGAGAGATTCTTTCAGCACATGGTTATGAGTGCCTGTCTTAGGGGTTGAGACAAGTCAGTCATCCCTGTAAAGCATTTGTCTGTTTTTTTACCAGGGAGTCCAGGCAATGAGGTGAGTTTAGGATTTCTAATTTGTGGATGACAGAAGTCGGTTATGGTGAATCTTGTCCTTTGGGAACAAAAAAAAAAAAAAAAAGGAAATTACAGGTTTTTAATATAAAGGGTTTGATTTCCTAGTATTACTAAGATTTATTACTATAGATGAACTATGGAAAGTCCCAAGGATAAAACTAGGTAAAACTCATCTTTAATTAAAGATGCAACTGAAAATATGAATTATGTTTCTTTCCTAGAATTAGTTTGTATTAAAGAATTACAGAAAGGCTTTTATTTGTTTAATCAGCGAGAGGAACTTAACTCTGCAGGGTAACTGGAAGATAAAGATATCTCTATATTAAGCCATTGCTCTCCATTTTAAACAGCCTTCTCCACTGTCACCTTTCTAAAGTAGATTTATTGCAGCTGTGATGATCTAGGGATACAAATGAAGCATAATTTGTGAGCAGTAACATTATATTATTTTTTTATTAGAGTACTACTGTAGCAGGAGAAAACAGAAGAGTATTCAGCAAACAACCCTCTCCTTTAGGGTCTGCAAGCTTCTCTGTTTTCTTCCATTATTTCAGTACAGCTATTAAAAGATACTACTCCCCTTACAAGACTAGCCTCATTTATTACTGTCTTAAGGAATGCAAGTCTATTAATAGTGGAAATGAGGTAAGGAGGTCAGGATTGTGAACAGAACACAAGATACAACCTTTAGAGTTCTCCCTGTCTCATTTCAATAAGACACAAAATGATAAAAAGATTCCTTTGACATTCTAAAGCAGCACAGGAAACACAGCAGTGCAGTTTAGTGTGATATGGTTTCCAGTGCCATTTGAATGCCAAGAACAGGATTCCAAGGTTCAGTAAAGTTATTCAGCACAAAGCTCCAAGAGGTAGGAGAGGACTATTTATGCCACTGCCATATAACATGAGAGATTCACACAGAGTGGACAGACACATCCCATAGCAGAGAAAAGTCCCTTCAATGTCTTATGGTGCAAGTGAAGGCTTGTGGAGTGCAAAGCATCATGAAGTCCAAAACTGAAACTTTCCCAATTGTACAAATGTAACTCTTAGCTTTATTTCGTATCACCTTTGTTTACCCTTTGAAATAGTCAGACATTTTTACTTATGCAGAACCCCTCACTGTAGGTTTAGGGTATTCTGGCATTTTGAAATAAAACAAGAGTGGAAGCAAATATGTTTCTTAGCTTTGATTTTAAAAGCTTAGGGACTCTTTTAAAAATGAATTTTACAGCAACCAGCTTTTGAGTTAGCTCTGCCAATAAAGAATTTAGAGAAAGGAGACTGAAGGCATTACCTGGTGACACTCATCCTGCAACACTGAGAAAAGCCTGCACAAAGCCATCTGCAGGATATTAGACATTAAAATGAGATTTAATCAACATGTAATGGCTTAATAACTGTCTTTTGAGTTTGGGAACTAAAGTGATTTTCTATCCTTTGGCTGTTTTGACATTGGTATTTTGATGCTGGTATTTTAAATGTGTGCAATGATAACATTATTCTCTTCATACTCAAAAATCTTCTGTATAATGGCCACAACCTGCTGAAGTGTGAATATTTATTATGTTTGTTTCTTCCCTGTGCTTCTTTGCTAGCTTCCTTGCATATATGAGAGTATGTATGCATAGTTTCTTTTGTATTCTTTTCATAGACTACTAAAGGGCGGGTTCTGGTCTGCCACTGATTTCTGGACCACAGGGTGAAGAACATTTTGAACCATGAATACTGTTTTGTATGTGCTGTGGAAGTTCTGAAAACTGTAACTGTTTTTCTGTTACAGTGAATTTACTAGGTTATTTGCTGTTGAAAAAAATCATTCCAACTAATACTAGTAGTTATAATTAAAGGGACCAACTTTGTAAAGTAATTAACAGATGAGATAGGATACAGTCTGCTGAAAATGAATGGTGCTATGATGAGGCTACATGAAAGATCACATCCCGCACAGACTGAAGGGTCTGACCAGACAGGAATGAAAGCTCTGCAGAACACCCTGGGACTGACCGCAGCGCTGGGCCAGAGTGGCCTGTGTGCGAGCGGTGTCGGGGCTGCGCAGGACCCATGTCCGTGGGCTCTTTGGTGTCCCAGGACTCTGCACTTCAGTGGCTGCTAGAGAGAGAAAGTTACCCTAGTTCCTTATTTTAAATGTTCTCCTGGGAATTAATTAATTATCAAGCCAACACAACATTCCTAGGCAGACTAAGCAATGTAGCTGTTGTTTGTTGGAGTCCAGGGCATGTGGAAAACCCCGCAAACTGCCCTGGGGGGTCCGAGACCCTGGCTGGGAACGAAGAAAGCATTGCCATTGACTTTAGTCCATGGGAAAAACTTCCAACACTCAGAGATTAATTGAAAACAACAAAGATTTACAATAAAGAGTAGTTTAGTTTGTCACAGGGTGAAAATTTGTAGTTTTGGGGTTTTAGCATGGAAGTAGATCAGAGCAAGATGGAGAATTTTAGCTGTTGTCTCATCTTCTTCTTTGTCTACTCCGTCTCCTGCTGTGACAGTGGCACAGAGACATCGGTAGAATGGATTTGATGCAGAAATTGCGTGTCTAGAATAGGCAGTAGTTATTGGTACAAAACTGTAAATACAGTATGCTTTAAGAGTTAATTGGGTTAGAAACCTTTAAAATGACCTTGGACCCTCTGTCCATGTTCCTGTAGTTGCTTTTCCTTCAGTGCACTGAGGCTGCTGTAAGGCCTTGAGATAAGAAATAGAATAAACACCTTTGAAGACCGAGCCACAGGTTCCATCTCATCCCCCTGATACGGGACTCTGAGAAACAGAAACCCCCTAATTAGAGGGTTGACAGAGTGAAAATCCCATCAGTTGTTTAATGTTTGACTCTATTGTAGAGCTCAAGCTGAAGGGTCTATAACACAAGGTCCAACAATGTATGTTACTGCTAAAGGTGTGTGATGTTGTCTTGATAAAAGCTTTCAATCACCAATCACTTTTCCTTAGCTACCAACACTTTCCAAAATAACAGGTGTTTGTCAGATTTAAATACACAGAAATGTTGAAGCATGTCCTCAAAAAGTAATTTTGCGCTTTTTGAATTGCTTAGTTTCTGTTTCACATTATGCTAATTTTTTTATGATAATCATAAAATTTAAAAAAATTATTGACACGCTGTGCACTGAGATTTATGCCATTCTGCATTCCCTGAAAGGGTTAGTTTGGAAAAAAATTTAATGGATGAGAAATTTGTTTTAACTTCTTCTGGAAATACAAAGAGAGGTTAAAAAGTTGAAATTTATTTTATTCAGAGCTCTCAAATACCTTTTAATCTTCCATTTCAGTGAATAAAATCATGTTAGCCTAATTCAGATAATCCCTTAAAGAATGGTTTATGTTTCACAAAGTTCACAAAAAAGTTCATATGGATTGTTTGAGAACTATTATGTCATGAGAGATTCAGTAAAATATGTTTTCACCTTTAGAAATTTGGATTAGAACATGACCAAACATTCCATTATCTCATTCTCCATCCTCATATCCCAGTTCTTTCAGTTTATTGCCATTTGAAGAATATCTTCTGTAAATTTGTACGTTGAACTACTGCACCTGAGAAACTGGTTTCCATACATAAGGAAACATGGACCAGTATGATTGATTTCCTTAAGGCTGATGTTCAGATCAACACTGAAAAGTATTAAAAGGTTCATTGTTTAGATAACAGATCAATTATAAAACTGGTTCTGTTCGGTTAAATCAAGAAAATCATAACTTTGAAGTGTAATAAAATCTACAATTATTTCAATTTTAGATAACAAATGGAGGATATGAGAATGCCTTATACACTGCATCTTTGAGGGCAGTAGAAATATGCAGTTGAGATGATGAAGTATGGCATGTTAAAGAAAATATACATTCCCTAAAATGTGCCACATAATAAAAAAATCATTTATTATTTTTAGCTGGCTCATACATGGCTATTTGTATTTATATTTATTACTGTTTCTTCTCTAGAAGAGAGCTTGTCACCATATCATGATATTCTTCAAGTTCAATCCTTAGAAATAATGCCTGCTCTGGAAACAATTTGAAAAAGTGACATCTTTTAAGTGTAACCTTTTCAGCTGAGATCAGTGCGGTGCATCTGGAAAATCTTAAAGATATATTGATAACAGTAATGTAAAAAAATGCTTAGGTACAATGCTATATAGAATTGTGAATAATATAATAGTGATACAAACTTTCTGCTTTTATTTGATTCCTTGTCTCAAGCAGGAACACCTGAACTCTTTGATTTTTTAAAGAATATTGCCTTTCTGATGAAGTCTCTCCTTGACCTGAGGTGCTTCAAGATGCCATTGGAAACTGTTATCAGGGCATGAGAGTTTATATACATCCAGTCTAAAAGGCCACTTCAGAAAAAAAGATGTGTGTTTCTCACATGTATTTCTCAGTGTAGTAGAGACTTACTGTGGCAGGAAGAGCTCAAACCACTGAGTAATGGCTGTGCTCATACAATTTCTCTTACAAAAGTCAGCAAGTTTTCATCTAAGGATAGTATGACTATTTGCATTGTGTGGGTATGTGTATATGTATAGAGAGAGAGAGGGAGAGAGAGATATAATAATCCTGGTAAATCTGCTACTTGCATTTGAATGTGCTAAATGAGCAGTTCAAGCCAACTATAAATAATCAGAATAACAGGTTTGCATTTCATATCTATATAAAAACCTTCATCAGCTTTTTTGAGCTCACTCAGATGATACAGTGAAGTCTGAAGAAATATTGATGTTGGCTGTGTATTGCTTAGGTAAGTAAAGTTAATTTGTTTTCTTTGGGAGAAATTGTCTAATCTATATATCTAATTTATAGACCTATGTCCAAATGTTCCTCACACATAGTCTGCTCAAAACCCCTGAATAGTTAAATGAGCACTTGCCTAATGCACTTACCTTCTAATCCATGATCGGGGTAAAACTGAGCAGATAGTTTAAGTTTCAGCAGAATCAGTAAACTGGTAAAAATATAGTAGCTATTAGTACTTTTAATGTTATAAGTATTGGCACAAATAAGATCTTCCTTTATTATTGCAATTTCTTGGTAGAAAACATATCAATTAAAGCTTAGGAATCTTCAATAAAAGTCAGCTACTGGAAGAAGAGAATATATTTCTCTTATCTATTGGCACTAGAAGACAACTCAACAGGGACATTGAAGCTATTGCTAACCCACATCTTCATCCAGATCTATGAGAAAAGATAGAACAATCAATGACTTGGTGAGCTGGAAACAAGCTTGAAAAATTAAAGTGAGCCAAATACAGTAAAATACTGAGTAAAGTGGTGGATTCTCTACCTCTTGGTGTACTTAATCCAGTCTGTATTCCTTCTGGGATACATTTGGGCAAATACCAGTGTTGATAGCAACATAGAGGTAGGAGGGGAACTATGTAATGCTTATTTCAGTTACATATTAACTGATCTTTGACACCTGCAGTCATGAACATTATGTGCGTCAGAAAAAAGAAAAGCTCAGCTGCTTCTGGAAATCCATCTGTGAAATGCACAGTGGTACAGCAGATAATATCTCAGTACAGGGCACCTTGTTCTCATTCACAATTGACTGTTCCCATGTATCATCCTCAAAAGCTCATGGGCATAATAGAAATAGCAGGAGTCAGAGCTTATCAAAGCATAAATCCATGGTCTTGTGGTCATGACTGATAAACTACCTGTGCGAGAGCATTGAGTCATATCCTCTGCAAGGCTCTGCCAGACAAGTGGTTGTTTGCATCATAGCAGCTGCCATGGAGCCAGCACAAAATAGAAGAACACAGCTGTCATCTTAACTGCCACCAGAATAACTTTTTCTGATGTGCTGAAGGTGTCAGCAGAGCTGTGTTTAGGGGAAAAGTAATAGAATGTGTCATGGAAGACAAGACTGGATGTAATTACTTTATTTCAAACTTATGAAAATATGAAAGGTAGCATCAAAGCTGCTCATTTTTTACAAAGAGAAAACATAGTCTGCTCTCATCAAAACTTTTACAGGTTCAGTCGCAACTGCTAGGCTACCGGGCAGGTTCTAGCAAAAGCTGTCATTTTCTTTAGTGTACGATCTGTGCAGATCCAGGGGTTTTCTAGAGAATTCATGGTGGCATGGGTGGTTTAGTGGCTCTTGGCCTTTGTGACATTGCCAGTGAGATAAACACTGCTTAGGCAGACTTCAAGTACAGCTTTGGATCCCAGTTTTCAGCTTTGGTGTCTCAAATTTTTGTTTTGTTTTTCTTGCCACTGGCTGGGGAGCCTGAACTCCTCCAGTGACAGATGTGTCAGCTGGAGGTTGTTGGCTACACCTGCCGAGATACTTGCATAGAGGGGCCAGAACTCAACATTGTGTCAAAATCTCATCAGTACTTTCAGAGAAATACCTCTATCAGGAATATCAGATATTTATCCCAATTTTATGCTCTCCAAGAGAGTCCCTGGAGAGGGAATGAACGTTTCCAAGATTGCACGAATACTTGATTTGCTTTCATTATCTACAAGTATGCATTTTTTCAGAACAACCAAACACCAGCTACACAATAGCCAATGGTGAAAGTTCTAAGGGCATCCTCTGAATTATTACTTATCCTTTAACAGTATCCAGTCTCCTTCTGCAGCACTGTGCTTTTGATCAAAGAAATACCATACTAGTATAGAAACGGTTCCAGGAGCTTATTAGAAGTGCCACATTTTTGATGGCCTTAACAGAATGTTCATGTGTTCCATATCTATGTAGTTGCTTTACTCAGAGGTTTTTCTTGATGCAGCTTGCAGAAGGAATGACTGTTTAAAACTGTGCCAAGTATGTTTGAATTAACTACTCTAAGGAATCTACTCTGCAGTTATACAAAAGAACTGAACTTTCCCATAATACCTCAAAAAGAAAAATTGCTCTTTCTCTACTTATTACCCAGCTGTAAGTTGCTAAAGATGTTATTTGCCTTTAGGAAAATTTTCCTTTCTTTCTTCTATTACACAGGTGAGAAGTATGGAAAAAAATGAAGAATACATTTGGTATCCATTCACTGCTACTCAGATATTCATTTTGTAACATGCTATATTACTTCTCAAGGTTTAGCATTCATCGAACTAGCAAGAGTGGTTATAAATATGCTTTACTGAGTATTTATTATCTCATGGCTGGATTTCATATGCATAGATGCATATGCAATGTGCCTATGTATAAATTATGACTGAAATATAGATGCCCTGGTATTTGTTCAGATACTTAAAAATCCAAGATAAATCATATATTCCTGTTAATATTATTTCATCTGTTTCTATACCTTACAGTAGATTGTTCTATTAATTACTATTATTAATTGTTCTAAGTAATTACATCCAGATGTTGTTCCACATTGTGAAAACAGCATGTATATTGCTTAGGCAGCTGCTGCAGGAATCATCTAAATGTGAATCAAACAATGACTGTCCTATCTAAGTGCTAAATAGAAAATGATTGTAGCCTAGGGTCTGAGGTTGACACTGGCTGGATGCTAGGAGCCCACCAAAGCTGCTCTCTCCTCCCCTCAGAAAATGTAGTGAAACACCCATGGGTCAGGATCTGGGGAGAGATCACTCACCAGTTACTGTCACAGGCAAAACAGACTTGACTTGGGGAAATAATTTTAATTTATTACCAATCAAATCAGAGCAGGATAATGATACATAAAGCCTGAATCCTATAACACCTTTTCCCCATCCCTCCCTTCATTCTGAGGTCAACTTCACCTCTGAATTCTCTACCTACTGCTATCCCAGGGGTAGAGGGGGATGGGTAATGGGGGTTGTGGTCAACTCATTACACATTGCTTCTGCTGCTCCTTCATTCTCAGGGGACAACTCCTTACACTCTTCCCCTGCTCCACCATGGAGTCCCTCGAATTTGAGACACTCCTTCAGGAGCAGCCTGCTCTAGCATGGGTCCCCCAAACCTGCTCCAGGGTGGGCTCCTTTCTGCAGGGAGCCACAGCTCCTGCCAGGAACCTGCTCCAGCGTGGGTTTCCTATGGGATCACAGTCTCCTTTGGGTATCCCCTTGCTCTGACCTGGGGTCCTCCAAGGACTGCACCACCATGGACCTCCATGGATGGCAGGGGGACAGCCTGTCCCCACAGCACGCAGGAAACTCTCAGCTCCAACCCCTTGAGCATCTCCTACACCTCCTTTTCCACGGACCTCGGTGTCAGGGTTGTTTCTCTCATATATTCTCACTCCTCTCTCTGCCTGCAGTTGCTGGTTCAGTTTTTCTGCTCCTTCTTAAATCAGTTATCCCAGAGGTGCTACCACCATGGCTGATGGGCTTGGCCTTGACCAGCAGTGGGTCGAGCTTGAAGCTGGCTGGCATGGCAGACAAGGGAGAAGCTCCTGGAAGCTTTTCATGGAGCCACTTCTGCAGCCCCTGCTATTGGTAGCCACTGCTACCAAAACTTTGACACACAAACCCAAGACACAGAGTTTAGCTGTGTTTTGGTAGAAGTCAATTTTAGTGTTGGCTTCTGGTCTTTAATTTATTTATTCTTGTTTTTCCAAGACATTACACATCAGAGATTCTCTCCATGTGCCATCTGTTTCCTTGCAATTGGGAATGGTAGAATAATTTTCTGAAGAATTGCTGACAAGATGTGGCAGGGGAACAGTAATCCATAAGAACAAGATTTCTCATTAAAGTCACTCAGCTCATCTGTGATACAGTAAGCTCTTGATTTACACTGGTCACCTCTGGAGCAGGGAGGACATTGACTGCTAAGTTACATTTTTTATTGCACAGGCTTATGGTGAGGTTCTTGACAGTAACTGGGATTGCTGTCAGATCAGTTTTCATGGCACAGACACACTTATCTAAGTGAGATTATTCTAGTTAGACAGTCTATCATAATAACAGATGTCATCATAGATGCCTCTTGACCTTAGTTACTTCTTGATGTCTTAATGCTGGCTGGCTGTTGTCATATCATTCCTCAGGCTTTTGCTAGGAAGAGCAGGTGGACTGCACAAGGTCCCTCATGAATTATAGCAGACTTCTTTTATGGCCTCTTCTTTTCTGTGTGTGCCTGCTGGTCTTCTCTCATGAACAGGACCTTAGAGCAGATCATTGCTTCTGCTCTTGCTGAGTAGCCAGTTTATGACATACTGGCACAGCTGGACATGTCAGCCAGCCAATAATAGTTGCAAACAGACAAAGGAAATTGCTCTAGGACAAATTAAAATTTAAATATCTGCCATAGAAGCTTGGGTGGGGTGAAGAGGGTAAGGAATAATATGATAGCAATGAGAGACAGAGTCACAGAAGGGGTGTTGCTGGTCGCTTCACCTGGCTTCTTGCTTAAAGCAGCACCCTGGAGGTCTCAGACCACAGGGGAGCATCCATGGAAGGATACCTGGACTAAAACAGGAAAAAGAGATGTCCTCTTCCAATTGCAGAACCACAGTACAATGAAATCTACTTTTAAGTAATGATTAGCTCTTCCCCACCACCCCTAGCTTTCTATACATTATTTCACAATGAATGCCACCTATCTTTTCAAGAGGGTCCTCAAAGTATTTGAAAGTACAGAGGAAGTTAAGCCTCTCTATAATATGACAAAAAGAAGAATCCCATACAATGTGAAAACAAGAAAGAAGAATCCATGATTATTGTGTAAATCATCAGCTGGAATAAAGGACTTATTTTTCCTTTTCTGATAAACAGCAGCTCCTATGCTAATTTTTTTATTCTTAGTGAATAAGGAGCCTTGGGGTAAAGATCTTTTCCTGTCTTACACAAATCTGAGTAAAGAAGTGTAAAAGCTCATCAGCTTTCAAGCAGAATCATGTTTGGTCTTGAGCTGCTAGTATTGTCAGGTGAGTTTCAGAATGTAGGTCTGTGTGCCTTCTGGCTTAGCCACTCTTAACAGGAGAAAAACGAAAAATCGAAAGTTGGAACTCTATCCCAAACCCTGAAGAGACTAAAAGATGTGCTTAGTTTTATATAGAAATGTTGTTAAATGACCTCAAGACATGATTTCAGCTGAATTCATGTCTTTGGAGCAGCTCTTCCCTAATTATCCATTCCAAAGTTTGGTAATGGGGTGCTACACAGGTTTTAACAAGAGTGACTGACTGCTTAAGGTAAGACAGGCTGTCTTACCTGGCAGATCAGAAAAATAAAATATCTTTCATAATGTTTCACTCCAAAATTTGCTTTTAAAGTTGGTTACTCCCTCCTTCTTGCAAAGGCTTCAAGGGAAGTGTGAAAATACATCTGGAGACTGTTAAGAAAATGAAGATCACAGCAAAAGGTAGAATACCTAACCAGAATACCTGTTTGGTAGATAAAAGAGTACACACCTTAAAGCAGTGAGAGCCCCAGCTCTGTCATGAGGTGGTGGATGTACTGACCCATATTTTAGAGTGTTCTGCTTTGCATCCTAGCATGTAGATTTGCTTTGGTTTTGTTGCAAACCCTCTAGCTGGGATACTCTAGAAATAGGAGCCTGGAGGGAACAGCATGATTGGCTTGAAAGATTATTTTGTTGTGATTGCTAAACCAGCTGCATTCTTCCACTAGCTCACCATGTCAGGTTCACATAAGCATGCTCCAGTGCCTAAGCACACTTGTAAGATGCTAAATTCAGCCAACCATCCCTTCACTCCTTAAGGGCTGAGAGAAAAAGGAGTGTAAATGGCAGATCGTGGAGGAAGAGACTAGCAGATCACACAAAGCCAGACTGACTGTGGAGTTAAGAGTCACTTAGAACCCCTTAGAACCACCTTAATGATTCAATAAGGCAAATAATATTAAATGAAAGATTCTATAGTACTCACCTTAATAGCCTTTTCTCACAAATATGAAACATTAGAGCAAAATGTGGTTTTGTAACTCCAAGTAACCCCCAATGAAGCAACTTAAGAGAATGTTCCCAGAGAAAGTTCCGTGGTTCACCTATCCAGCATGGTCTTGCTGCTGGCTAATAACTTTTTGCTGGCTCTCCCTCTAACCTGTGTACCCATGTGTGTGACCTCAGTCTGGAATCTATGCTCTCAGCTTTTCAGAATACAAGCTCCTTGGATTGAGATCCATAACTCTCTCACAAGATAATAATACAAAAATCTGAGTCAGCCCCATGACTTTGCTTGGATAACACCATGTAAACAGAAAATCTGTTTTTTGTTGGCTGAAATATTGCCATGCATCAATAGAGTCACAGACAATTGAATATGCCGTTAACATGTAGCCTTGAAAGACTGGTAATGTTTTGAACAAAAAATAGGTAAAACATTTAAGATATTGTATATGAAGATTAAAGATGTGTGGTTTAACTTGAAAGCTATAGGGGTAACACTGGAATGAAGGTAATGTGTCTAAAGAATGGATCAATCAAATTATTTTTGCCAGCGGTTGACTTTTTTTCAGAAATAAAAAGTATAACTACCTATTTGCAAATAGACTATTCCAACTTATCCATAAGTGCTGTTTGTGTAAATTACATATGGGTTGTTCAAAACCAATATCTTCCTGTGTCTTTGTTCACTTGCTTTTTGCAATACTAAGTATTTCAAATGAGTCTGTTAATGAAGCCTTCAGCCTGAAAGATTATATGAGTTTTAACTTATAATTGTGAAATAAGAGTAAGTTAAAAACTATCTTCAGCTTTTTTTCATCATGAACATAATGTGAAAATATTCTTCTTATGTGATCACAGCTACGTGGATATTTGCAACTTACATGAGGTCTCAGCAGCCTTGAAATCATCATACATGTGAAATTTTAAGAATAAAACAGTGGTCATTGCCAGCATATTTATCATCATGGATCCTTATGCTATTTCTTACTTGTCTGGCATAGGCAATGACAAGGCTGAGAAGAGCAGTTGGTGATTTCTCTTCATCTCTGTACCTGGGCCTCTCATCAAGACAGGACCTTTTTCTACACAGAAAGAGAGAAAGCTCCTACTGTTACAGATATGCTCATTAAATCAGACTGATGCTTTCATTCAAAAAATATTTGCATCTGTTTGGATGTTTTTCTGGATGTATTTTTCTGTCTGTGTTGGTGGATGCAAAGCTTAAATGCACTGAGGGAAAGCCCTCAAAATGCAAATCTTACACTTTCTGAAGCTAGACGTTAGTCTCATATTTGACAGTGAATATTTAAATGTATACCCAAAAGGAACACATTCACATTGCCTTTTGTATTATTAAACATGGTCCTTCTTATCCTATGATTTGTGATGATTATCAAATGATAAGACAAATGTCTGCATTCTGAGAACATGCTGAATAGCTGATGCAAGAAAAAGCAGTTTTGAAGAGATTTGCAACTGAAAGGTCACCTGGCAGTATGACAACATGTTTAATGAACCAAGAGTAAGCTAGTTTAACATGCTTTTCAAGGGTTCAGATAAAAGGCCTGGAGTTCCTCTGCGCCTGGTATCATGGCACTGCATTTGGAAGCCTTTTAAAACAGACAAAGCCCAAGCATTGTTAAGGCAAAACTTCCCCATCCTGATGTTCTTCACAGAGACAACTTACAGGGTTATATCAAAAATTGACAAGGATTAGAACAAACAGTTAAGGTTTATGTAGAAAGTTTTACCTCATACCAAGTGTGTACAATGACAAATATATTATGGCATCATCATATTGCATATCTAGGAGTTTGGTGTTGGATAGCTGCTGGAGAGAAGGCTTCTGGCTATTTATCACCTACACAGCAAAAGGATTCTGAATCTTGCCTTTGGCACTTGCTTAAGTATTGGCATTGACTGCCTCTCACTTTGATACCTCATGCAAGAGAGACGGTATTTCTCTCATGCTGCAGCTTCATTTAGATTCTCTCAGTCCTTTGGTTTACAGCTAGGAGACTTAAAGGGAGTCACTGTTTCCTTTTACCAGGACATGCCTGCAAGAGATTTATAATGCCTTTCTCAGGTACTTTTTTCTCAAATAATTTTCTCACATGGGTGGGGCAGAGAATGTCTTGCTAAGTCATAGAATAGGAAAAGACTTAGTCACAAGCACAGGCTAAGGGCATGTTATTCACTTAAGTTCTTGTCCCAAGGAGAGACTTTTGTTTGAAATGTATCTCCTTAGGCAGATCTTGCTAGACATCTTTAACAAGTGTTTCCTTATCAGACAGGTGCCCTGCACTGATTTGATTTTGGATATGGGGACTGGGATTGCTTGCACTTTGCATAATGCAACCACAGCTATTTGCTGAGACCAGTGCTATTGTCTTTTCTCACTGGCTTCTTGTTGTCAGCCCCAATTAAAATCTTGCAGAAATACTCCATAGAAATTAATCTACTGCCAAATATTAAGAGAGAAGTAATATGGCTGAGGCAGAACATTGTAATTCATTGCAAACAAATCTTTCAGAAATCAAATCTTTACACAGCCATGAAACATACAGAAAAAGGTAAAGGATCACACTTAAAATCCTGCTTTTAATTTTCTATACTTAGCCAAAGGGCTCTTGGTAGCTTCTGATGAGTTTTCAGAAGAACAGTGGATAAATTTTGAATTAACAACCATGGTCTGAATGATATCATGGAAAGTATTTGCAGTTTGAGCACTGTAGAACTTTCTGTATACAGTATTTTCTTCTTAGTTGTTCCACTGGGTGGCACAACATCTACATTGCCTTTTTCAAAGATATCACTCAATATTTGAATATGTTAAATTTTTTTACTGTATTATTCTGTGTTGACAGCTGCAGCCTTGGGTTCTGGTCACATTGCCTAGCCAGATGAAATCGGGAATTAAAGTAATTGGGAGGCAAATGCTACTATACTGTCCTTAATCCAAGATATAACCTACACCCTCCATCCTCTCTATCTCGTTCCCCTCCTGCCCCCACCTTCCAAATTGTGGTTATCTGACTTGGAACAAAATCTAATGTGTTAGGAAAACAAATAGATCAGGCCTTAGGAACTTTCCACAAAGTACATTGGTTTCCAGAGAGAAAACAATAAGTGTTTACCCTCTTAATGAGAACTACTTGTCAACTTGTATTTTAAAAAAATCTCCTGAGACCGTCATGCTCTCAGGGTGGAAGGATAAGGGTAATTGTCCTGCATTTTGGGTGCATCCATCCACAGTCTTTAATTTTATCCTCACTAATGGCAAGGAAGAATTGTAGATTTCCAAATCCTGTCTGCTCAGAGAAATGTCACTTAGAACTCATGACAGCATTTCTCACCACGTGGTTTCCTTGCTGGTGGAGATTATCTGGGTTTGGCCTTCAATGCTATAAAGTGTTCTGACAGACTCACAAGACTCTGTTGCTTCAGAGCTTCCCTGATTGTTATTTGGTCTCCAGCTCTTCATCCCTTAAAGGCTTTTCCTTAAAAATAAAATTTAAAAAAATCAATGTATTCCCCACAATGAGCCCACTACAATTCCCATTTCTGACCCTATGAGGGTTTCAAGCCTTAGAACTGGCTGACTCCTGACATGACCAGGCTATCCTGTTACCTCACCTTGTCCTCAGGCAGGGGACATGCAGTGGCACGAGCAGCACAAGCAATTCCTTTAGAGTTACAGGTTTCCTGGCTCTCATTATGGGTGGGTATGATTAAGGACAGAAATCCTGCAGTGTATAAATGAAACATTTTGTTGTAGTGACAGGGATTCTGAGGTATTTCTGTATGTTATCTTTTATATTTGTTAGTTAGGTGCCCTAGGAAAGCCCTTTCATTGTGCAGTGATTGTGTCTCTGTCAGTTCTGCCTCCACCTATATTGGGCCCAGGGGTTAATTTCAGTGAAAGCTGAAAGAGGAATAGGTAGGACATAAAGGTGTCTAAATTGGTAAAAAAAAAAAAAAATAATAATTGGGAGAATTGGCCTGTGACTGGAAAAGAGCTGTACAAAGAAAGATCACCATGACAGAAATCACATTATGTGTAACATTTGGCTATAGCTAACCAGTCAAAATGTACCTGACCATCCAATTAGCATTTGTGCACAGTCAGATTAGCTAAATCTCTGCTTTCTAATTGTCTCTGCAGGAACTGGGTCATGACTGTAGGGGACAAATCTATAAGAAAACCATTTCATTAGTTATGCTACTCATGCAGCAGCTAGTTTTAAATGAAGAAAATATAGTCAGGTTCATGTAAATCTTTTGTGCAGCAGGTTTATGCTTTTATCTTTAAATATACTATGTTTTAAATTTTCAAATAAATATGTTTGGACTTTGTAGATTCAATTTTGTTTTGCTGAAATCCCACCAAGTAGGGTTAGTGCCTTTGTAACTATAAGAGAAGCAAGGCTGTAAGGGTATTCTATGTGGCAGCTGACAGCTCCAGAGCAGTAAATCAGGATTATATACTGAAGCTCATTAATTTACCCATTTAAGAAAACTTCTACAATGCATTTTTGTGTCTAGAGTGCTTCAACTTTTATGCTTTCTTTTTAGGCTACAACTGTGCCTCCAGATCTTTATACACATGGAATAAATTCCTCTTGACTTCAGTGGAGTTCTACCAGCCAGAAATTTTGCTTCTGGCATTCTTTGGGATTTAAAAGGTGTGTGTTTGGAAGAAAATGTCAGATTAGGCTCAGGAGAAAAAGCAATATGAAGAATACCCACATGTCTAAGCTATGGACAAAAAAAAAAGGAAAGTAGGAACTGGTGCTGAATTATTTTAATTTAAGCTACATTTTATATTTGCTTGGAAATTCAAATGTGTGTTTAGCTTTCCCAGGTTAGATAACATATGAAGCATTGTTTGGGACAGCAGATATTTATGAGGAAGTTGACTGGAATAGAAATTTTTAGCATCTTTTATGCTAAGTGTGGGGGGTTTTCTCCTAAAACAAAACATGGCATTTTTTGGAGAAATAAGGAGACTATTTTCTAAAAAATCAGGTTTTCAGTAAGAAAGTCTCAAAGGACAGTTTTGATTTCCTTTTACAGAAAAAAAAAAAAAAAAGCTACGAATGTGAATTATCTTGGCAAAGAGCTTTGTTTTCTTAATTGTATTTAACATTTGTGTTGCTCCTGCAGTTCCAATTATACCGATGTATCCTGATGCAGTGTCTGTTAATCAATGGCCTTTCTAGCTCTTACATTATTAGTTCCCAGTTGTCCTGCAGCTCCTGCTTGCTGCAGCTCCTGCTGAAGAGCTGGGGCTCTGGAGGGCTCGCACTTGGTTAGGTTGCCCTTGCAGATGCCAGGCAGAAATGTGTCTCTGTGAGGGCTCTGAGAAATGACAGAAATGAAGTTGTTAGGACATGTGGTGAATGATTAAAGGGTGACCAAGGGGTGGGTCAGATGACACCCTAACTCATAATGCATGTCTAAAGCAGGAGTGTGGCTGGGTCACCAAGGGACTGTGATAAGGAGAAGAGTATTTCCCTTGTGAGCACTCCAAGGCTGTAGATACTCTGGAAAACCTTGTTCTTCTTTTGAAAGCAAGACCTGTAACAGTGAGGAACAAGGATGTGTGTGTGAAAGGAGGGGTTCTGTATGAGTGAGGACCTACAGGTAACATGAGAGTCCTCTTGCTGGGTGCTGACAGAGGAAAACGGGGGAGATCAAGTTGCTTGCCACATGTTTTCTTTGCTCTATTCCTTTCTGGTTTTTTCTCTTTTATTCTTTTCTGAGAGAGGACAGATTTTCTCATCCCCTTTGTTTTTCAAAATACATTTTTCCTGCTGGCAAATACCAACTATGAACATGATTGTACCAGTAAAATCCCCTTTTAGTGATAGTTTTCACTATGTTTATGGAAAAGATGAAAACTATGCTGGCCAAAACACTCTTTCCAAGGAGAAATGTGTCTCTACTAACTGATTTTCTGAGCACTACCTGCAGCTTAGTTTCTTCCTTTAGAATCTTTGTTGGTTTGGAAACGAGGATCAGGCTTTTGCTCAGTGCATACAGCAATCCCAATGACTGTAACTTGGAACTTTTTTCTACTCCTAAGAAAATGAAACATTTTGTACTATTTACTACACACAACATTTTCTTTATGAACTATGATCTAAAAATAGCACACATCCGACAGAACAGCAATGAATGCTCATAAAACAAAGTGAGAGTTCATGATTATTTATGGCTTTTCTTTAGGGTGTGAGTCAAATCCTTTAAACCCTAAATTGTTCATTTTTTTCTTCAAGCTGTTTTTCTAGCTCTGATACTCACATGCCTAGCTAGATGCATAATTAGCTTCATCCTAAGGATTTCAAATAGAGCAGTGCTGTGAAAACTGGGTTGTCTGGTTCCTTTTAACTGCTTGCCTACTGCAAAACACAAAGTGTGAGGTTTTTCCTTCAGATTTTAACTTTACACTCTGGGTTGCACAGGTGGCTTTAGTACTAGTAGTAACAAAGAAAAGCTGTAAATTTTTAAAAATTATTCTTTAAAGAGAACACTGCACAACATCAAACTCTGTTTAAGAATAGTTATCGAAGTGCTTTTGGTGCCTAGTTCCAAGTATACAATATTCAACAGCAGAATTTGTATCAGCTGCAGGGGAAGGAACAGGTAATGGAAATTTCATGCAATTAAGAATAACTGTTTTTAGAGATCTTTCTGCACCGAACTGGACCATTGGCTAATGCTCTCTTGGGCTGTTCTAGTGTCATCTATAATGAAGGAGGGCCCAGGAATGTCTGTCCTGAAAAGGGACAGTTTAGGGTATGGTGGGTATGTTATGTCTATAGGGTATGTTTGGTTTGATGTTAAATGTAGAAATTTCTGCTATTTTCTCACTAATTCTCTTCTTTAGACTATCTAGCTCAAAGCTAATTTTATCTACATCATGTCTTTGATGGAAAACCTTTCCTAGCAGAAAGTCTATTTATCTGCAGCAATAGAAGGCACATAGGTAAGTGAAATTATAAAAGCAAAGGTACAGAAAGCACATGGTAAACCTTGAAATAAATCCAGCCTCTGTTGCAGCAAAGCGGTGGTATTTAGGTGTCTTATCTGCTGTATTATCCTGTTGGAGGCTTTTAATGCCTGCAGCTTTGCAAACTACGAAGTGAAGACAAAAACTGGGCTATGGCAAAAAGTCCAGCAAACAAACAGAGGTGGTTAATGCCAGCCATGAAGGATGAGGAATATAGAGGTTGTAGTGATTCAGGCCATGGAAGGACTTGCAGACAGATACAGGGAGGAACTCTACAAACCTCAAGTATCGGAATGTACCGAGGAGAAAATAAGCTTTGCTTGATTTTGAATGATGGATTTGATGTCAATGACATCAGAAGAGGAGAAGCACTTAGCTTTTCCTGTATAGGTGCTTTACTGTTTTTAATGAAAAAGATATATAAAAGTAGTAGAGGTGTTGAGAGAAGTGACTGCCATGGCAAGATCTCTGCTTACTGCCTGGAGAGGAGTTCTGAAACCAATATTTGAAGGAACAAGAGGCATCTTTGCTCGGGTATATATAATTTTATTTGAAATGTATTTTTTAAATGAATGGTATTTCCACAGTACTCACATTGGCTTGTGATTACTACCAGAGGTAAAGAAACTCCACACTGCTGAAGGACACCAGGATGACGGAAAGAAAAATACTAAACTGTATACCAGTCTCTAGAGGAATAGACAGTAAACGAAGTGGGACAAAACTCAAAAAGTTTTTGCTGGAGAAAACTCCTTTAGTCCTGCATTTAGTCATGTAATTGGTGCTGTATGTGGAGACAGTGATTTTCCTGTACATATCTGCTTGCAAAATGGGGAAGAGAATGATCTAATACATGTCTTCTATTTCCATATGTTCACATCAGTTTAACTACCCCATAACTCGCAGAAACATTTTCTCCAGTGCTGTTCCCCAGTGGCAGAAGACACATGACTTTAAATGTACCAAGGACTATCTCTTTGTATCAGTATATTAGGTAAACCTGATACTTTATTTAAAGAAAGAAATGTGTGGATGAAAGAACTATGAATTCAAGATGTTAAGGTTAATAGGTCACAATCTAACCTAAATAAAACTCTCAATGAGAATTCAGCCTGGGCAAGGACTGAGGGATTTAACCTTAAGGGAATTAGCAAGGTACATCAGGTCTTGTCACTGTTCTGATTGCCAGAAGCCCGTCTGGACAGTGTCCAGAAATACATTCTCAATCACAGCAGATTAAAGCAGCTAATGCAGGAAATGATGTGTGCTGTTTTACATTGTTCTGTTATCTGGACAGGTACAGTAATAATCATACAAAGAAAATAGGAGGGAAAAATACAGAATTATTTATTCAACTGACATTTTCCTTATATACTTCCTTTCTGTGAAAGTAATTATTTTCAAGTAATTGTTAGATGAGTTTTAAAAATCCCATTATAGTTCTTTCTTCACCTTGGGAATCCTTTTTGATTTTTTAAAGCTATTGTGGATCCCTCCCACTTAAAAAAAAATCCTCATAAAATGTTTACAAGTCTTGTTTATATTCCCATAACATTTTTCATTATGCTGTGACAGCTTCACTGAAAAATTATTTTAATTATCTCAAAATGAATCGCACAAAGAGGAAATATGAAAATATAAATCTTATGTCTGACTGTACTTTAATTGCTTCAGCTAATGAAAGAGGCATGAGATATCTACACAATGTGAAAGCTAAATTGCATGAACAATATAACCAGTATTTGAAATGTGCTGAATTCATAGTACTCACTCTGCTTCAGTGGGAAGATATGGGGACTGTACCTGTTTTGCAGTGCTTGTTTTCTCTTTCTGGCATGGCAAACTAATTTCAATGGGAAATGGTGTTGAAAACACCTAATAATTATCTCTTCTGTTCTCTAGGTAAGCAGACTGGTGACATTAATGAACAAAACAAAACAAATTTATGTTCCAGAAGCTGTGGGTCCTCTCCTGCAACCTGTCTACAGGAGTTCAGTAATGTGAGTAGTTCTTACACGGCTGTAATGTGCAACAATGCTTGATACGGTATTAAACCACATCTATAAGATGTCCATTGATTATAGTAAGGAACCTAACCCTACAAAAAATTTGACAAAGCAAGATAAAAATGGGCACCAGAAGGCAATAAAATGATTTTAAATATACACATATACACACATAACGGATCAAATCTGTAGGTCTAATTAGGCATTGTTTGTTCCCATAGGAGAAATTTTCGCCTCATCAGATCCTAACCTTGTGATCTTTGATTGAGTTTTATCCAAGGCATTGCACACAGGCATTTTATTTTTACAGACTTCTGAACTTTCAGCTGTTAGAAGCTCTTGATTGAAGGCGACGAATTTAACAAAGAACAGGAGTATGACAGGAAAGCAGTGTTTGAACTGTTACTTTGTCAGTGACTCTTCCACCAACATCATGCAGGAATGCTGCAAGGTTATTAGCCAACAAATCTCTCCTCTGCAGCCTAAAAATATCTCCCAATTGGGTGCCTCAGTGAAATGTCATGTGTTATAAATGGCAAAGCTGATTTCCAACTTACAGGGATAGTGAAGAAGAACTGCAGGAGCTTTGATATTTAGCAGAAAGGTAATGGACATGTTGCAGCACACGTAGCCAGCCCTAAGTGTTTTCCTCTCTTAGATCAGATGCTTCTTATCCTGTGATAATGTCACAAGTCAAAGTCCTGCCATTGCTCACCATGATCTTTAAAGGGTTGTAGGGGGATCTTTCTGGGGTTTTTTAGTGTTGGTATAATAGTCTTTAATAATATTTCAGTCTCAGAGGGTTTTCCTTTGGTTCACAAATACTGCACTGAGTGTAAATCTGTATGATTGGTGGCAGGCATTAAGAGAACACGCTGACTCAGGAAATCAGTAATGATTAGGAGAGGCTTTCTCTTAGGTCAGATCAGCAGTGACAGGACATTTTCCATCTGATGGCTGGTTGAGGTTCATACAGCTGGGAATGCTTTGAATTTGTGGAGCACATCGCCTCTGCCACTAGGAAGTTCTACCTGCTGTGTTTCCTACAGTAACAGTTTTATCCAGTGTAGCAGTGGGCCAGATTTGTCAGTAGTGTGCATCAGAGTAATACAACATTCTCTTCTACCAGCAGTTCTTCTGATTGTCTATGTCTCTAATACCATGACACTGAGTCATTGAGCCAAAACTGGCAGACTTTTTCTGGAAAAGCTAATTTATGTGTTGTTCATGGGAGAAAAAATGTGGACAGTTGTAATTAATGCTCTCTCTCACATCCAATAAAAACATGCAAGACAATCTCAATTTCCCACTGTATATAATCAAGCGAGACACACTATGTAACCAGGATATAAAGTGTGTTCATACCCAGATATGTTATTTATAACTGTTAAATGTTTTTCTCACAAGAATGTCTTTTCTAGTTCAGATTTTCTGTCTCTACTTCCCACCTGGAAGTCCAGCATCCTGTCACTTTACTGTATTGCCTTAACCAGAGTGACAATCTGGCTATTTGTCAGCATGGACCCCCTTGCTAGAGGAAGCATCGTTAGCTTCCTCTCTTCCATGATAATGTGATCCCTTGGGAGTAACCTCTCACGTGCTATTGAAGCAATGCTCAGGCTGCTAATGGATCTTCAGGTTATTTTGTTGGTTTCATTTAAATGTCAAGTATTATAAATACAGAGTTCATATATAAGTCACAGGAATTTCAGGAGTTATGTTGCAGACAACAGTTACACATACGTGTCAGATTAACCAGCTGATTCTACAATCTCATTGAATGAATGAGTGGAGTTGCTTTAATTGAACATCTACCTTGTAAATTTGTTTCAAGCTGTTGATTCACCTAAGGAATGTCCCACCAGTGAGCAGCAACATCTGTATTATTCTTTCTAAATATTTAAACTAGCTACATATTATTTTCTGTTCATCAAACATTTCAGGGCTTTATAGTCTTTCTAGGCTGTAGCTGGGAACAAATACTTTAGAATGTGTTATTGTGTGCTCTTGCTGCTCATTCTGTTTCACTATAATTGATGTGTTTACTTAGCTCCCTCCAGTGACTTGATGAGCAAATAAGTCCATGGTGTGCTATCATTCTAGATATTGCAAAACAAGTTACCACAAAAGACAAGATCAGTTCTTTAAGATGATATTATTATATGTAGCATTCTACAGCATGATGACTAAATACTATCTGCTAAACTCATTTTAGAATATAATGAACAAAACAGCTAAGATTTACTACATAATTCTAATATTATTTATTATCAATACTTTTTTATCCTTGGCAGAATTAATGCCTGAATTTCAACACTAAGTGGGAGTGGAGAAGCTCCACACTTCTCAAAGAGGATTAGTATTTGTAGGAGAAAAAGGAGGAGGTTCAGAATCTGAATTAATTTTATGAGCTGTACTTAAGATGTTCCTTCCACCTTTGTAACATTGTGCAGAAAAACCCTAGCTATGGAAACAGAAAATATTACGAACTGTATCCTGAGGAAAATCTGTGCTTTTCCTAATATTAGATAGAACAAATTTTACTGACCTAGGGGTCCATTTTTGCAAATGGTACCATTCTGAGAGATATATTGAAAGAACAAAAAATGCAGTTGTTTATGAGCGGAATTGAATCAGGAATGTTCTTGGAGCTGAAAAGCTATGGAGAAGTCTGTGCAGACAAATTGCAGCAGTATTCATAATAGGAACAGGCAAAAATGACAGTATAAAGAAAACTGATTATATTCTCAGAGAGAACTTTTAGTCCTATTGAAGCAAATAAAAATTTTGCAGCTGATTTCAGCTGTACCACAATTTAAATATGTGAGGATGAAGCTTTGGGAGAGTTCCTATAGGTTTGTGTCTCCCCTACTGAAAGTACATAATTAAAGACTTTAATTTTAGAGGATTGTGCTTTCAGTATGAAAAAAGATTTTGTGTTTTTAAAAAATATCTTAATACCCCATCCCAATTCCTTGGGTACATTAACAAAACCAAACCAAAGTCAAACAAAAAGTAGCTGAACTGCTTGTGTCGAGACACATTCTTAAGGGTTATAATTTGTTATTTGACTTACTGTAGAGTCTTGAAGGTCTCCCTAAGGACCAAGTTATGACTATATTAGGCCAAAACCCTCATAACATAGTGCCAGTCCAAAGAATTTAGAGAATATGAGAAGTTAGTGTAATACTTTATGAACTGCAATCAGTCTAAAGGCAATGACAGGGATTGAAATTCTGGCAAAGGCTGTTAGCATCTCATTTTCATGAAAAATAAAGGGGAAAAAACCCACAAATCTAAGATTTTTTTTTTTTAATTTTCATACTTCTCTTTTCTATACTTGGCTTTTCTCCCCTGCCTTACAGCTTTCTGTATGCTGAGTGCAAAAAACAATGGAAGCAGAAAAAAAGAATAAGGAGGAGAGGAATAATGTAAAAACAAATTTATTTATTATCTTGAAATGATAAAAATATGCCAAAATTCCTAAAGAAGCAGAAATCATATTTCCACGGGGATATAACCTGTGGAAAAGGAGTTTCAAACAACTCCAGTGCATAGAGGTTGATCTACACCTGATGTGTACAGCTGTAGAGCTTGTGCAATCATAGTACAGAGTACCGTGACACAGGAGGCAGAACAAGGTCTATTCCCTGAGCACCTAGAAGGATACTTTTCCCACTTTTTTTTTTATAATTTACAATACCAAAGCCAGTTTTAGAAAGTGAGAAAAAAGCTGGTGAATATCTTTTACAAAAAATATGAACTTTCTTGTGGAGATTCAATAAAATAAATTTGAACAAGTAATTGTCAGGAAATAGAATGTCCTGAAGCCTCGGGACTGGATATTTGTTTTTCAAAAGTGCTTAATGGTAACATTTTACTGATTTTCCATACTAGGAATTTTATAGTATAAATTATTTCCTTATGAGCCACGCAATTTTTTCAGTGTGCAATAAAGTAATACAAAATACATTGTATTCCTGTTACAATGTCAGTGAATGAGTACGACTATTTCATGAACTTTAACCCACTCAGTGTGAATTTTTGTCTGTTCCTGCATGGCGGAATTTGTGTGTGTGTGTGTCTGTGTCTATAAAGTGTGACATCTAGTTCTGCTGGAAATATACTTATTCATCATTTCACTGTAATTCCAATGGACCTGCATAATTTTACCCAAAGTAAAACACTTTCTATAATTTCTATACTTTTTATACAATCTGTAATAAACTAAGCAGGAAAAGCTGGGTCTGAAAGGTTGGCTTTGTGCTGTGCTGAGTTCATGGCAAGAGCATGGCTCATTCGTAACTCTGGTTCCAGAGGGAATGGTGTTCTGTGTTTTGTGTCATTGTTCCCCGAGCTGGGGAGTCACTGCCATGCTCAAAATATCTTGCAGCTTCAAGCCTCCTACTGTTGCTACTCCTGCAGCTCAGTCCTTCTTTCATCTGTAGAGGTCAGTGGCAGCCACTATCATTGGGACCTTGACCTACCTGCTGCCTCTTGGGGGGATATTGGGGACCCCTTTCTCCTTTGCCTTCTGGCTACTGCACTTTTCCTCTCAATTCAGCTGCTCATACAGGACAGAGCTGGACATTGTACTGGTGCACTGCATGTCAGGCCAGGGCCGCAGGGGGCTTGGAGTCCAGAGTTGGAGAGCATGGCTCTAATCCATGGGGCTCGAGTCTGGAAATCAGATCGGTGATGAAGTAGTGGTTCACTTTGTGCCTCAAGAAGGAAACTGTTGTCTTCTGTACTAGTTCACACCAAATCCCCAGGACAGGTGGTCTTATTCCTGCTTAGAATGAGGAACTTCTCAGCAACCTTTGTGGGCAGGAGCACCCCATTACATATAGCCAGGACTATGATGGGTCAGATGATGCAAGATCATAATCTTTTCATCAGCAAATGAAGAAAAATAAAAATGGGCCTCCAATTTTTAGACCAAACTATGTGAGTGTAAAAATAGCATAAATGCTTTAGTTCATTTGGCCAGTGAGGCAGAAATATTGTTTATACTAGAGTTGTTACAGATAGGAGTTTAGGCTTTGTTTTTTTTAAGGCTGTCAAATCAGAAATGTCACCCATCTGGAGTATTAAATTTTGATCACTAAGTCAGAATGCTGGAGTCCTTTTGCTAGGTCCTCTGAAATTAGAATGTTGCTCTGTTGCTAGGTTAGGTCTCTCTGAATCTGAGTTTCTGCTTTTATGTTATAGTTTGCTCATGATTAATAAAAGATTGTCTCTCCTTCTGGGCAGAAATGAACAGATGGGGGAATCAACTGATCTGATTAACTCTGTGTGTACATAAACTCGGTCAACAAATACTCACAAAAGTAGGAAGGATCATGCTCAGATGTTAGCTATTTAAAATATTACACAATCACATACTATCTATGCTGCCAAAGGGGTGGATTGACTAAGGAAAGTTTATTATTATATACATTATTTATCTGCTTTTGCATTCACAACAGGTTTAATTTAAAAAATGCAATTCTTCTAAATATTTATTGAGGATGCTGTTATTAAATGTAAATGTGGCGTTTTGCATAATGTCAGTGTTAACATTTTGGATTAGGATTTTAAAGAGAAGTAAACAAATCATGAGTATTTCGTAGGAGGCATTTATGTACTTTTCATTTCAATAACACCAAGTCAGCTGGCAAAATTGTGTAGAAAGTAAGTCTCTGTGACTTACTTTCTGAATGTGACTTACTGAGTGTAAGAAATGGCTCTGGAGCACATTCAGAGCATCTTTGGCATGTTTAGGGTTGCAAAATCCAGCTAACAGCTCACATAAAGTAGTCTGAATACAACAAAAAATTAAAACCAAAATAATCCTCGGCTGATAAAGTAAACTGTATAATTATCTAGTTCAGCCTATGCCATTGTTAGAGGGGAAATGTCTCACAGAGCAGAGTCCAACACCTGGAGCACAGTTGTCAGCCTTGGGGGGAGTGAATGACGCAAGGGAGGTGTGAGAAAACAGAGGAACTGGGAGGGTTGCATTCTCATCCGTGGCTGCCAGACCAGAAATGACAGAGTCATTAATCCTGGAAAGGTCTCATGCAAGTCGGGGCACTTTAGGTTGGTGGCTCTGCTGAGAAAGCAGGCCCAGACAGGGTTCTTTGACACAGGACTATGTGCACAGAAAAGTACAAGGCAAGAAGATGCTTAAAAGGAGACACAGTGGTTTGGCACTACAAGAATATTGCAGCCCACTTTGAGCCCAGTTTGGCTGGATGTTCCCACCAGTTTGGTGATAGGGGTCTCAACATCCAGGTTTTCTCCCAAGGTGCCCTGATGCTGGCACTGGCAGTTCTAAAGCTTGACCTTGTGAGAGCCTCCAGGACACAACACATACCTGTTGAGTACCCAGGAGTAGAAAAGGCACATGTCCAATGGAAGATAATTCCTGGGCATCACTAGGTGAACTATGTTTAGAGGACCATGACTGAAAGGAGGAATACTGTGTTAGAGGGCAGTTCTGAAAATGGGATTTACACAGCCTAAACTGCCCATGATTTTGTTTCTAACCTTGAACAAGAACCACCCACAGCTGATTTAACACTGAGCACAGCTGGAGCCATAAAAGACATTTTGCTTATTTATTTCTAACTTCTTTGCATCAACCCTGCAGAAAGGTGATTTCCCTATTGAATGACAATCAGGCTACGTTGCTATTAATAGAATTGAAGAAGAACACATCTGCTCTACCCTCCTCTCTCGCTGTCAAGGCTAAGCACCTAGGAGACAGCAAATGTTTCTGTTTACTAATGGAAAAGTACCTGGACAGACCTCACTTGCCCTGGGAAGACTAAAAAGTGGGGCACAGGCGCTTTATAGATAAAAAAGAAATCCTAGATAGGAGGCAAACAAAGCCAGCTATGAACCAATACAGAGAAAATAAAGAAAAAATATGTTATCTCTACTCATCCTTATGAGTTCTAGACAAGATTAACTTTCTAGACAGCTTTCGTCTGTTCATCAGAAGGTCTGTGGTAGAGGAAATATGCAATTTTCCCAATCTCAAGCCGTCTAAGAGGACAAGAGTTTCTGGGGTTGAGAAGTTGCCTCTCCTGTCTAGCCTGTCTTTCTCCAGGTACTCTCTGTACTACGCAATCCTGAATTGGAAAAAAACATAGTATCACAAAAAAAAAAATCTCATTTCATGATAAATGTGTCTTTCAGTAGCTCTTTCCAGAAGCAGCCTTCAGAGCATGAAATTAGCGAGGTCATTATCATTAGGAACAGGGAAACTGAGGCCGAACTTTTCAGTCTTTTCATATAAAGTTGTAAGCAAAATCACAGAGGCATCTATAATCATTAAAATTACCAAACATAATTGCTGTTTATTCTTTGTGTTGCCTGAGAGCTATAGTGATGAACAGAGCTCTGCTTGTGTCTGTGCAAACATTGTGTCATCTTACAAACACATTTTGTGCACAATGATTTGGTTCAAGGACAATTTAAAGCTTTCACCAGCTTCTTCAGCAGGCTTCCTAAGGGTTCCCTGACCTCCCTGGGATAGACGGGATTGCAAGGATGTTCAGAAATTACATGTAAAATGACAGAAAGTGTCTCATGTGCAGTTTCCGAAGGTTTCCATATAATGTCTCGCTTGGATAGAATTGAGTTTGAATTCAATACACTGCCAGTCTTTGAGAGGGCTCAAATGAATGCCAAAAATGTCCTTTCATGAAGAGGAACCTTGTGTAAATCGTAAAAAATATTTACCTCATACAGCAATTGTTGGACTTTCCTAATAAAAGAATGGAAGTGTAAGAATATAAATATTTAAAAATACCTTCAGAAAATAGTATCTCATATGCAATTGTTTTGTTAGTGTGTAGATTGTTTTTTTAGTATATTGATAAAAGTTAGTAAAACCTCAGGTCTCGTCTTTGTAAGCTGTAATCTAATTCCGGGGAGTTCTGTGCTGGAAAACTGCTGTAACTCTGAGGCAAAATGCAATCTAATGAATTTATGAGTATCACTGTGGAACAGACCCAATAGCACTTCATCTGGTGTCTCTTTATTTGGGATACCACAGTGCCATCAGGGCCCTGTGGCTTTTGTAATAACTTTGATGATTACAGTAGTCAGAAAACTAAATTTGCTGAAATGGGAATGTTTCCTTATTTGATGGTGCACTCAAGGTAGTTTGCTCCCAGTCTTACTGCAGCTGGCTTTGTGGAGCCACAAAGTGTCCAGAGATGTCTCCCATGCTAAACAGGCTATGAAACATGGCTTGATAAAGACTACTTGAGTCCATATCTTGGAATACTTAAACACAACTGAAACTGTCCCCAGACGTGGTTGCTATTGTGTCTGGAGCTGAGAACTGAACGTTTTGATGGAGAACAAGATGTGAAGGTTTTATTTCCTTATCAACTCCGTAATTCATGCGTGGTCAATCTTTTGGGCCAGGTATTATCAACATGAACTGGGTTTGCCTGGATTTCTGCTGGATAAAAACCATTAGACAGAGATGCCTGCAGCCAAGTATTATCAAATGCTTGGAAAGATCTTAGGGTGTAGGAATGACTTCAGTCCTGTGAACTTGTGCTTGTACTTTGAAAAGGCGCCTCAGCATTTTCTGCACATTGCTGCAGAACAGAACCCTTGAAATGGTTGGAATTGTGCCTGTGAGTTCAGGACAGGTCTCCTCCTCTAAATGACATGCTTTATACTCTGGAAAAACTTAACACTGTTGTAGTCAGCCTAGTGCATCCCAAAACAAGTCCCTGTAAATTATAGAGTGTAAAAGCTGTAATTTCTCCTGCTCCCCATGGGCAAAGGGTAATTCATATATAACAGTATTTTAATGGAAATCTCTTACTCTATTCCTTGGTGAGGAGGGAATAGGTTGAAAGTATCAAAGTGGCGAAATATTTCTCCTAGGATATTCATATGGATGTTTAAGTGGATTTTTTATTTGATTTAACACAAATACTTTACAGTCCCAGGGGAAATTATTGTACTTCATATTTTCAGTGTTCCTGTCTTTCAAGGACTAATTTGTTATATACAGCTGTTCCAAGGTGGAGGTGAAAAAGGAATGAAAGGAGAAGAAAAAACTAATCTTCAGAAAGAGTTTTGAAAAAACCCAAAACCTCATGGAGTATAATAGGACTTAGCCAAGTCTTCCTTACTGCCCACTAGGCTAAGTTACAGCTGTTCTGCATGTTTGACTCATCTGGGAAACATTTGTATCTGAATAATTTTCACAGTGTTTATAAATCCTTCTCAGAAAAAAACCCAATTTTTATTGCCTGTGTCAAAATACCATTTCATTGCAGCATCCTCAGCTCTGTACAATATTAAATGAGAGCAGAGTCTAACTTAGTGAGAATAGCACAGGGATCTTCATCAGACTTTTTAGGGTGAGAGTTGTTACCATTTGGGATTACATCACTGAATTAGTCAAATTGTCCCAGATGTGCTGCTCATTAAGAATACGAATCTTTTTAGAAGAATAGAAGTTATTCTTTAGAAATCCTAGTGAACTGACAGATAATGGTTATATCTAAATGTAGGTTTCATGTAACTTGCAGGTCCTGAAATGGAATCCAGCAGGGGAATTAAAGGAAAAAGTCCCTTTTTCGTAGGCAGGAAGAAGCTGAACAGTAAATCACTTATTGCTCTCACCACAGCTTGGGCTGAAGACCTTGCCTTTTCTCAGTGGAGGGGGAAAAATGTGTTTAAAAAAGGTTTCATTTATCCTTTTATATCACTAATTGGAATTTGTCTAATACATACTAATGTATTAGCATGTATTAGGCTAATCAGGTTTTGTAAGGATAAAGCTGAACAGATGCTTAAGAAATGAGAATTTTCTCTGCATGACAGTGAAAGACCGTCCTTAAAATCACTGGTATGTATGAATGGTTTTGTTGGAGGAGAAATGTTGTGTGAGGGTATTAAAATTCAGAGGACTGTACATGCAAGAAACCAATTCATTCAAGCCCTGCTATGGTTTGCAGTACCGTGCTTACAGGCACATTTTCCTTTTTAACGTTTACCATCTGTTAGAAATGACCCGAGAAGCCATAATTTGATGTATGCAAATTCATAACTAAAGCACAAGATTCCCACATCTGTACATACATATTCTTCTCAATTATGAACCAAAAAGAGCTGTTCTTCAAGGAGATCCTTTGGTGACTATGCTGTGACTGTCTAGACAGACCCTTGTTTATACCAAAATCATAGTGAATGCTGATGACTTCTGGTTAACAAAAACTACTCATTTTTTCCAGATAATTATCTTACTCCAGTTACACGTGTTATGAGAGTAACAGCTTCCACAAACAGAGAGCACAACTAGTCCTTTTTAAAGAACAGAGGACTTTTCTGATGAAGGACCATGTTAAATAGTCTTTTGTATTAGGAAGAGAAGCCGTACAGAAATGGAAATCTTTGATGTTACTGTGTTTTTAGATTCTCACAGCTATATTCCTAGAAAACATTTGTACTTCCAAGTATTTCAGAGTCAGCAGCGTGATAGTTCAGATAAAATATTTCATGGAAGGTATTTTAGTTACTTGTTCACAGGCACATGCACTCAATAGGTCTGAACAGAGTTTTTAAAACATGGATAGTTTTTTCCTTATTTTTTTTCCCCAGTGTTTTGACCACCTTGAGATACTAGTTAAGCTTTTGGTGGATTTGAACAGAAAATAGGTAATTAAAGAGTGTATACTGTAGAAACATAGGACAGCAGAGAAGAATGTATAAGATCTACAAAAATTATGGTTTGTGGGTGGAAAGGGAGAGTGGGAGGGAAGGGGGAAAAAAAGAAGAAAAAAAAGGACAGATTTATTGTGTGTACTACTAACATTAAGAGAAGACATAAATAATATCATCTGTCTGCAGAAGTTATGTGATTCATTGTGGGTTTTTTTGGCTATATATAGTAATACTTCTCTATCTTTCCTGAGTAGGTACAAATACACATAAATGCCAGCTCTAACTTTGACATGGGTTTAATAAAAACAAAATTAAATCCAGCCTTTTTGGCAACATGCAGTTTTGGAATCCTGAAGAGATGAATTCCATGGGCTAAAATCATATTTTGAAAAGCAGTGTGACCAAATTGAGTGAGGTGCCTTAGTACCATTGAATGTTCGTAACCTTCTGTACAGAGACATCTGGCCCTCATTGAGCACAGGGCAATTAGCATAATTTGTTATTAGTGAAATCAGTGATGCCTGGGAGAGTTACAGGGGTGTTTAACACATTTCAGAATCTGAGCATTCAATGTCATTTATCCTTAAGGTGCTTGAAGAGTAATGAAGAAATTAGTGCACTGTGTGGAGCTATGCTTCTTTTGTACATTCTACATTTACAGCTATTAATTCCAGCTGAATTCCTGTCAGCAGATATAAAAGCAGATCTATCAGATAGCAAAAGAAATACCTCTGCAGCTATTTCAATTATGATATAGAACTCAGAGGATAATAGCCTTGATGTATTTCCTGCTTAATGAAGTAACATTCCTGTCAGATGGGTAATTGCTGCAGCAGGGTCTCTGTTCAAAGAGATTTCTTCTATCTGCTCTCATTCCGCTCTCACTGCTGTGATTCCTCACCTTCTTGAAGTCTAGGATGCTACTTTCCTTTTGTGAGCTGCAGTCTTAATGAGGGCAATTGCTGTATTGGCCGGCACTGATAACTGGCAGCAGGTCCTATAGTGCAGGTATGATCCCCACTGAACACAATGAAGCTTAGGCAGAGAGTTTGTCGGAAAACACCCACAGGTAAATGGAGAGACTGATCTGGCATAAAGTGAGATTAAAGATGGTATCTCCACTGTATTTGGTGGGAGAAGGGCAGGAATGAGTTAATGGCATAAGAAACATCTTAAACCAGGAATGTGAGGTTCTGAAAGCACTGGCCCAGCAGATTCAGAATTTCTTTGTGTTTGTACTTGGAGTAAGTAAATATCATTATTACCAAGTGTGTAACAGGAGCCCTCCTACCAGCAAAGTTCAGTGACCCCTCCACTGAGGAACTGACATGGTCCTCATTAGTTGAAGCTGAAATGAGAGCCACCTTAAAAAAAGAGAACAGATTTTGGAAAACAAACAAACAACCCCCCCAAATTATGTCAATATTCCTACTTTTGTCAGTCTTCTGCTATCAGTCTCCAAGCTGCGTTAGACCTCTGGTCTGAACTGAGTCCCCACACTGATCATCATGGAAACTATGAAGAAAAACAGTGGCCAACATGAGCCACGGGTCTACTCAAAGGAGCTGACAAGCAGAGAAACATGGATTTTGGTCTTTCCCTGTTTTTCCTGGTTTTGCTTCTCTCAGCTGTGAGCAACTAACCTATCTACTGCCCAGTTATAGAATTGCTGCTGGCCCTTATTGCTGCTTTTGTAGTGAAAGCAACTGTGCAGGTGAATGTGCTACGTTGTAGCAGTGCACACAGATGAATATTAGGAAAGCATTGGGGTTTGTTGTAATTCAGAGTGATTTCCCCTAAGCTTCAAAATGACATAGATATGGGTGCCAGAGACCTGTAAAGACCCGTGGGTTATAGTTATTATTTAACTCACGTTAAAATACCAGGATTAAACCAGCTGAACAGAGAATGTCTATATTCTTTGAGCACTCACCTATATATCTATATAAATATATATAGACAGGTGATAAAGCACAGGGAACAGACTGCAAACATTCTGCATTGCTGTCAGGCTTGGAAGTCACACTGGGCTTTGGATGATATGACTTGCTCACTTTCCTCTTACATACCCTTTCCCAGTATGTTCAGGGCAGCTACATCTAAACCTTGAGACAAACACTGACAGCATTTACTGAGCTGAATTAGCTCCATAATAAAGATATTTCTACAGATTCCCAATTGAATGGTAGAAAGATAGAGGTCATTGGCATTTGCATAAGCAAATCACATTCTTTCAACAGACAGGCGAGGGTTAACCTTCTTTGTGCAGTTCAATTGAATCCAGTGGAGATTTTGCTCAGAACAGAGGAGAAAATTGAAGTGCATTCCAAGAAAATGAATCCCCTTCTTTTCCATTTTTTTTTAAATTCAAATTGGTTCATATTTGTAGAATATGATGTTATAGCCAATTCCAAGGACCTTTAATGGCATGAGAAGCCTTGTTTGATTACACATCTAAAGATACAATGCCAATTTCCCTTTGATTCAATTGCTCGCTGTAGTAATACTTGCATTTGTGAATCATGAGCTGGATCTCTGCAATTTGCCATGGTTTTAGTAATTTCACTGATGATGAGGACAATGTGTTCTACTATTTGAAGAAAGAAAAGCACAATGTGCTTTAATGCTGTGTGCATTTTAGATGATGTAGGGACCTGAGTTCATTTTTCCTCCAGAATAATCTGCCACAACACACATCTCCACACCAGCACCAGTTCTCTGGAATCAGGATGCTTGTTCTAGTGGAACCTTTGGTTTACACAGAAATGGGCATCATGGCAATGTGTAAGAGTGATTTTCCTCCTTTTCTGGGCCTTTTCCTATTGGCCCCACAAAAAAAACAGAAGTCTGGTCACTGCAGAATAAAAACAAAACTAAAGAACCTGTGTTTAAATAATCCTTAAAGAAAACGTGATAAGTAAACATGAATTTTCAGGATAAAAAAAATGTAATATAGAATGTCATTAAGAGAGACTGGATAAAAACAAACAAACAAAGACCATAAATGCATAAGTAATTCAGCTTTCTCTTCATCTGCCCCTTGTTTAATTCTGTCAATCATTGCATGCTCTATATTTCCATTTCAATGCATTATTTAATGGATAAAAGGAGTTTGGGGGAAGGGAGGAAGATAATTTGATTTGGACAGACATCAGAATTTCTGTAAACATCTGGTTCTGTTTAAGAGGGTTTTTAAAGCATTTAATACAAGATGCTATTAGAGGGTAGCAAATGAATGCTGAGTGTTCTCACTGTATCAGAAGTGTAATTTTCCTCTCCTGGAAGTTTATATACAAGTGAACTTGAGTCAAGTTTGTAGATAAGTTTTGCAAAGATAACCTTGCATTATCTAGTGTGAGTGAGAGAGACTTGCAAGAACAACAGTTAAATTCATTAAAGACCTCACTGAAAAAGAAGTTCAAAAGATGATAAAGCCCAACTGGATACATTTCAACCAGCTGGATTTCAGTAATTGAATGAGCATAGTTGAACAAGTAGTTAGAGATGAAAAGAGTGTAGAGAATAAAAATGGAGACAATGAAAAATTCATGTCACAATGGTCTATTTTTTTTCTCATTTGGACAGGACTCAGTAGATAACTTGGAGGATTGCCTGTGTCTTTGATATTCTCATATTAAGTGATATGCTTATATGATAACAATGAAGAGTATATTTTTAGGCCAATTCATTATCAATAGGATGATTTTTATTGCCTTGAAACATTTCAATCACATTTTTTCTCCAGTGAAAGAAATGCTCCAAAAGATATAAATAGGATTAGTGTCACATCTGCAAGTAAATGCACTTGATTTAGAGATTATATTGAGTAATTGCAAGTTTAAAAGAGTTCATTCAGAGGGGAAATAACACAAGAATGAAAATGATGCTTTTGGAACCTACTGCTCAGACCTTCCTATTTTGCGGGTCAGCTCCTGTTGATGCCTGCTGAGCAGGCTGTAGTCAAGGTTGTCCTTCCTATAAGGGTTATCCTTGGGTCAGGTTTTCATTTTAGAACAGAAACTCTAAATATATCAAAATAGACTAAAGACAGCCAAATTCCTCTCATTTTCAAAGCAAGGACCTCAAAAAGGTACCTTGAATAAGCATTTTGAGACTACTTTAAGTATGGGAAGCGTAGGTAACATTCGGTACAAATCTGAACAAAGATCTGAAAGGGGTTGAGCTTAGAGAGGAGACATTTTAAAGTCTGTTTCACCCTTAGGACTTCTGTTAGCTTGCTGCTTGCTTTTTCTGAAGAATCTCCCCTCAGACTTGCTGGTTTGTGCCTCTGCCTTATATTTCATGTATCTGGTAGGGTTCGACCCAGATCAAAGGATGGGGTTGCAAACAAAAAAGCTTTGTTTAACATTTATTTTGAATCAGCCACTGTAAATAAGATTGTTTGTGAAAAGAATATGCAGAAAAAATGTTTAGATTTTTCTTCGAGTTTAGATGCACCATCATCCTTTCTCTAAATGAACTACCAGTCTTCCTCTTTCACACAGACTTTCTGACACAGTGGCCTCTTTGATCAATTCTCATCCTCCTGAGATGTTTCATTTAGAATTAATTAATATTTAAAAGTGGTCTAAATGAAGGTCCAGCTTTTGGATTTATTTATGCTGGTGAAATTGCACTGCAGGAATAGACAGCTGCTTCCTGCTTAGCTAGATGGGAAATGTAGGGCTGGGGTTTTGCTGTTGAAGTACAGTCTTGGTCATATTTACTTAGCACTTCTTCATCTATTTTAATTCAGGGGTTTTTTTGTGGTCACTCAAAACCTAAAGTGCCAAATCATGATTTTGTCACACAATCCAGTAATTTGGCAAGAAAACAGCTGCAACAGCTGTTAAAATTCTTAGCTCAAAAGAACTTTCCAAATCAAAGAGCAATGGTAAAAGAGAAAAGAGAACTTGTATTCCAACCCTCAAAATGTAGATACATCACAACTGTCTTCTCTTAACAAGGACATCCTGTGTTTCCAGAGTGTTTGCACTAAACAGCAACACCATCGTTCACTGGGGAGATAAAGGATTCTGTATGCCACTGGTACTGAGAGCCCTGAGAGCAATACATTTTGTAACACAAGAAACATTTGATAAGATAAATGACCTAGCTTGGTCTATTTAAATTTTACAATCATGAATACTGGGAACAGCACTTTTTACATTTAGAGGTAGGGCCAGAGGGAGATCACAGACAGTGCAGTTTGTCTAATTCATAACATGACAGATTTTGCATCCAGTTGGACTCACAACGATAAATCTTCCAGGGTCAGTTTAAGATATGTCTCTGTTCTCCACCTCACCTTCTGATGGAGGTTACTGAAATTGAAGCAGGAAAAGCAGGATGAGGATCATGTGTCTTACCTCCCAGTGCAAAACAAATTTCATGGTCTGGAAGGCAGAGATTCGGCCACACAGTCCCTTCAGCTGCCTTTGCACTGGGAACAATATTGGTCATGAGCTCAGAAATGGTAGTCAGGAGCTCTGCCTCCTTAAATTAACTCAGGAAGTTATGCTAAATTCAAGGGCATTGAAACTTCCTCTGGGAGCAGTATATTTTACTTGAGTCACCTGTTATACATGCTGTGTGGATGGTGAATACTAATGGAATAAAAAATGGGGAGTAAGAGGAGAGTTGAACATACTTTTCTGCCCATCCCCGTCCAGTGCTCCTGGCTGACACCACACCTGCACTGGGTATATTGAGATGGTATGGTGCAGCACCTGTCTCAAAAATGCCACCCAGAGACTTCAGCTTTGCCCAAGTAAGGAACTTGAATGACACCAGCTTGATTTATTAAGCCAGTAGTAAGTTGCTACTTTTATTGTGGAACATTGGGTGCCCATCACCAAAGAAATTAATGTGAGCTTCTCTCTTCTTTCCTGAAAATGGTATGCAAAGAATCACTTTTCCCACCACTAATTTGTGCAAAAAGGTCATTTGGTCATTTAGAATAAACTGTTTCAATGTCTTGGTACTCCAATTATCTGCTAAGTTCTCCTTTAATATAAAGAGTTTAAATAGATGGAAAAATTTGCTTTCATTACATGAAATCAAATGTTTTGTGATACTGCTTAGAATACAATCAGTGAGAGGAGCAGAGAGTAAAATCAACCTAAAAGCAATGGCTTCATTTAAGGAGAGTTTCATCTCAGCTTTCTAGGGTTTCTCTTTCCACTTCAAAAGAAACACACACAAAAAAGCAAATTTTCACATCTGTTTAATTGCAAGTGGGTTTTGTTTCTGTGCAAAACTTCTGTATTATACACATGGAAATACAGTATGTAATTTCTAAATACAATTACAATTGCCTTAGATGTTTTTGTTGGCATGAGTCCTGAGGAGAGTTCACAGAGCTCTGATCCATTCCTGTTACAAGAATACGAGTTTTCAGCAGGCTGTATCAGGAGACTGTCCCTGGGAAGAGAAGTCACAACTTTCGGTTTGAAGAACAGTTCTGTTAGCTCACTCTGTTAGTTGTGGAGTAGAGAGTAAATTTTGCTAAACCCTCCTCAGATGTCAATTGATTTTCTGTCTTTTGATTTCAGTGAAGTCGTATCCATTTTATACTACTGCAAGTCCAGAATTAGGATGTCTTGGTATTGCACCTGTTATTCTGTTTTTATTATTATATTTATATTATTCTATTTACAGAATCCTTATGCAATATGAATCACAGAGTTACATTGATACAGGAGATGGCACAGGCAGGCCCACAAATCATAGTGTTTTCTGGCCTTTCAGTGAGGGCTGATCTTGAGTGTAGTGCCATGAGAACGGCATAAACCAATTGCAATTCATGGCTATGACTGTTATTTAGTTATTGTAGTAATACTTTCAGCCAAAGAATGATTCTGCATCTGACCACCAATTAGCAAGGGGCATCCAGGTGAAAAATGAAGAGAATGCAATCTTTGCAACAAATTCATCATAAGACACCCCACAGATTTCCTTGAAAAGAATATTTAGGAGGCAGAAAAGAGGACTGCACAGTACATTGAGTGTGAGAAATTTAGTATTGCCCCTAAAATTATATTCTCCTTTGTCTACTGCTTACAAAGAGTAGATAATTCCTAGTAAGGAGATGCTGCACTGATACAGGCAGAAAGACTTTTTCCATATCTGATTGTCTTAATTCATAGTGGCAGGGATGTTATCCCTGCAGAAAAATACAGAAAAAACAATGATGTCACTCATTTCCACAACTCTGTTCTGGAAAAAAAATAACTGCTTAACCTGTAAGAACATGGAAGGATTTAATCTAAACCAACACTGACAGTCCTACTGCAGTTACATCTTCATCACTCCTGTCTGGTTCTTGGTGAGAGAGAAGCTCAGCATGTCTCCTCCTGGACACACTGCATAATGTGTTTATGTTCTGGGTTACATGCACTCCAGATCATAAGGAAAATTAAGAACATAATTAAAACTTTCAAGCAGTTGTTAGTGTGTTACATGGATATATAGTTTGCTTGCCATACACTTACAGCAGTAAATATATAATTTTTGAAAAACCTTAGACTAAGCCAATGACAGAAGCTATTATAGTGGGAATAAGGGCTTTGGAGGTTTTTTGGTTGGTTGGTTTATATAAAAGTCTTTCTTTGGATATTTTTTAGTTCATAGTTTCATTCAATATGTTACATGCAATAAACTTGGGTATCACACATGTCTGGGATTGAGTAGGGAAAAAAGGGCCTGACTTTTCCAGCATTCACTGCTGTTGGATGAGTAACAGGAAATAATGAAGAAGTGTTTCTTTTCTATTAAAGCCTTATCCCATAAGACTCTGGATGGCTCTTTTCAGTTTTTCCCTGCAAGTCATGTTTATCTCAATTTCTAACAGGGCAAAGCACAATCTCTTGGAAATACAATCCACAAGAAACACATGTTTTGGAAGATGCCATAAATATGGTTATTTTGCAACTGGCTATTGTCCTCAATACACTGTGATTGAGAAATTTGTCTTTAAATTTTGGAAACTTTTGCAAACTGTGACCTCTCCAGTTCTGAGTAGTGCATTTAAAAGGTGTTAAAAGACTCCAGGCTCCACACTTCAAAGTTGTACTGAGGGGCAAGGGCTGTACAAGTGCTTTATGCTCCTCATCATGAGCAGGAGTCCGTCCATGCGGCTGTCAACCTTGTGACAGCCAACTTGGAAGCCTGTCCTCCATGACTGTCCTGGAGCCAGAAATCTTTGATAAAGCTAGCCAATTGTTGTGGCCCTAGGGAGGATTTGTAGGAAGTCTGTATTGGATTCATTGGAAATTCGCAAATCGTGGATGTTTTGAGAGAAATGGTGTGCATTTGCCCAGTTGATTCCACTTCATGAGTCTATTTCGCTAATTTTCAGGTTTTTTCCTCTGGAATTCCTAATATACCTTACAAGTTCAATAGGAGGACAGAGAAATGCCAGCAGCATTTCCTGTTTTCACCCACAGGTGCCACATGCTGTGCCAGCTGTGTGCAGATTGCTGTCTGTCGTGATTAGGTTGTGATTGTGCGGCATTTCCATTTATACTGGTTCTGCACCTCCCCATGGTTAACTCCTTAATATTAGTTCTCTAAAATAATTAGGGGAATGTTTCAGGGATATTTTCCAGTTCTTTTTTTCCCAGGGGGTGCCCTTATTTAAAGGTGGCTGGTGTAAGTCCTTGGGGGTTGTGGCACAAACTAAGGATATATTTCACAGCACTGGATACATGGCAGTCAGAGAAAGGGAGTTCTGAAAAGCCAAATCATTTTCTGAGTAACTTGAACTTGTGTCTTCTTACAGTTTGACTGGCAGAGATAGTCTTGAGCCTTTAACAATGTCAAAGCATTGTCAGTCAGGCTTTAATGGCAGAGAAGGAAAGTAGAGTTGTTTATTTTTAGTTCAAATCAAGCAAGTTTCTGTAGAAGCCACAAGAGGAGCTTTGATTTTTTTTTTCTAAATTATTCTCAGTTTGAAACTGCTTGCACTTTATTATAGTGCTGTTTTTTGAAATAATAGTTAATCGTTAATCAGAACTCCTTGCAGCAAGCAGTTTTGTGTAGCTTCTACAAACAGGGTTTTTTTTTTTTACATTTTAGTCAGTTTCTAATCTAATTTCCACATCCTGTTTTTCTGTGGCATTTATCTGCTCCAGTAAAATTGTTCAAGGAAATTTCATAATCATTAACTCTCCATCTGCGTTTCCATGATGACTCTTCTTTCCAAGAAATTGAAAGAGGACCACAAAACCGGTTCAGAGCTGGAGAGGCCTCATTTTCTTTTGGCTACAGGAAATCGTGTAGAAACATAAATCCTAGCACCAGTATGTGCACCCTGGAAAGAAAGCAACAGTGTCAGCGCATCCCCAGCTTATCCCTGATTTCATTGGCACCTGCTTTTGTATCTGCTACTAAAATGGAGTGAGACACCCTTTAAGATTACCTCAGACTGATGTGACATGCCATTCATATCACATTGTCATGTCAGGGGGGGATCTCATGATAAGAAACTATCAGGTAATGTTGCTTGGCAGCTGTAAGACTTCCTGCATTTAAGAGCTGCCATCCAAGTCTGTTTCACAAAAAGCAAAGTATTGCCTTTGAAGCCTCCTCAAGTAGTGTTATTCACAAGAGTCAGCAAAGCCATGGAAAATTTATTTTCACGTCATCACCACTCTTTATTTTTTTTTATCTCTCACCTGCCTCCTTCATGCTTTCCATTGATACTCTTGTTTCTGATTCAGACATATTGGAAGCTCCCTGTATGAAAAGGCTGCATTGCAAAACTCACAGGAAATTCCTTTATTACCTGTCCATAAAACTGATGAGGATCAAATGTTATGAAATTCTGCTTCTGATTTATTGCAGGAATAAATAATTTCCCCCTTTAAGTTCTCACCACAAAGAAAATCCTGCATGTTTATTATGATGTTTATGTTAAGGTATTTGCTGTTTGTGCTAAGGCTTTCTCTAAAGTTGTATAAAGACATATATGTCATGTATGCTTTAGAGAGGCAGAAATTTTTGGACGTTCTTACAACTAACAAAAGAGTATTAGATGTTGAACAGTAATTGAAATAAATACCTTAATATTTAATTTCACATATGAAAGGGCACCTGCTTCCTGTTCCTGAAGTAATAGGAATTATTAACTGGGATTACATTTTGGCTTTTATTTAAAAGGTTTGTAAACTAAGTAATGGAGATATTTTACGATTAGCTATCCTTAGACAACATTTATGAAGTTAGACTTGCTTTCCAAGACAGTTTCAGTGTTAATCTTTAACAACTCTGTAATTCAGATAATATAGTAATAGAAATGTAATGTTCACCAATAGAATAAAAGCACTGAGGATATTTTGAAGTACCTAACATATATTTGTAAATGAACATGAGGAATTATCTAATTTGAAATTATTTTCAATTTAGATTCCTGAATATCACCTTACCTTGTATCCAAAGACCTAGAAAAAAAATTTTTAAGTTCCAGAAAAGAACGGGTTTGGTTTTGCTTGAAGGCCTGTGAAATAAAGGGACCTTACAGGCATGAAGCAGGTATATCTCACTGATTTTACTGTGAGTGATATTTTCTATAATACTTCCCACTTGATTCTTCACAGGGGTGAAAAAATTTTTAAAAAGACATTTGACTGGACTCTTTATGCAAAAGTTTATAGTTGAAGGATGGCTTTTGAAAGATTGTATATCCTCCAGTGAATACACTGGAAATTATGTAAAATTTATAAATTAAAGTGAACCTCATGATTCCAGTTTCTGAAGTTGTTCTCGATGTATATAACCAGAAACTGTAATAATATCAAAAGTCAGTTTTAACAAATGAAGCCTGCAGACTTTCAAGTAACATTTTTCCAGTTGACTAGTCTGTCCATTCAAGAGTAAACAGAAACAAAGATGTTATTTCAAAGGGAATAATTTAGACAAATAATCAACAGTGTTGAATAGATTTTTTTCACTTCATAAACTTCAAATTGGTGTATTTTAACAGAAGATTTCTCTGTTATGTTTTTTACAATGAGTTTAAAATTAATCTAACTAATAAAACAAAGAATGTCTCCTGAAAAAATCATTACCTTTGTTCCATGCTGTTATATTATTCAAATAACTAGTCTAAGTAGGGTCTGCCTGTTATCACATGGCAGTTTTTGCATAAAAATGATTGCATATCTTACAGTTTGTGTTTTGTTCTAGGGATGAGTGGAGTTTTTTGTACATTTCCTGCTACTTTGAGAGAGGTGCAAGGCTGGATTTGCAGTATTAAGTAGCGACCAAAGCACTGGGTACTGCCAAAAAGGACAGCACATCTTAAAAATAGCACCTGCCATTCTTAACCTTCCATCCAGAAATTATCCCCTTTATCTGATCTTCACAAAATGTTTTCTACTTTTGCTGAGTGGACCTTGTATTTATCAATTTTAGATACCTTAGAGAGTCTTCTTTAATAGTAATGCAAGACCCATCAGGTATAACTAATATTTAACCAGGTTTGTTCTCTGGAGAAATATGGTACAGCTTCTATACAAAAGTGGCAGATGGTGGTAGAAGTGTAGGGCATTCCTGAGTTCATCTTTTTAGAGCTAGAAAATGTTTATGTGTGGCGATACTATTCAAGAGTGGACACGTTTTGTTATTTGTATTATCAAGGACTTATAAACGGCTTTTTTGCTGGCTTCTTTGTTTGGTCAGTTTTGGTTGCTTGGGTTGTTTGTTTTTTTTTTCATCCAGATTTGCAGTGATTGAAACACCATTTGTAGCCAGAGATTCCTGGAAATGTCCCCAAGGATTTTGTGTATGGACACTTCTCAGCTTAAAACAAGCTAGAGTAGTCTCTGTGGCCAAGGCATGGAACCAATTTGTTTGTTTCAAAGAACCTAAGTTTGTTCTTTCCACAACTTTTGATACAGGTCAGTGATTCCATTAATGTCACCTGATAAGCAAACCATGTCCTTTATAAATTAATGATCACATGCCCTTGGAAACCTAGCCCTTGTTTTAATTTAAAACAGAAGTTCTTTAATTCTGGGAGGTTTTTTCCCCCCCTATTTGGGAGCAGTCAACTGTGTATTATCTTTCTGCTGTGGCAGTTCCTGAATATGCCTGGAAAAATATCAAAGTCCTGTGTTAATTCCTACATATGATACAGTTATTAATTTTACTGTGATTTGTTGGATGGAAATATATGGTATATTATTCTAAAAACAGATAAAAGCCAACACTTAAGGAACCAGAGCCCTAGAATCTCTTACTTTTAGACTAGCAGTTCTGGTATTAAATAGTGAAATCGCGGCCTCTTCTCTATTGTCCCCGATGTTTTATCCTGAATATTGATAGGATTGACAGACACAGCTAGCTAAGAGAATGTAAATATGGAGTTTTTACTATTTTTCCATTATAGGAAAAAAACCCCACAACAGTATCAATAATAATATTTGAAAGTGGTTTGATCCTTTCAGGAGAACTAGAAGCTTTTCTAACATCTCTCAAAGCATCAGTCTATGAGTGTGCTTGAGGCACACACACAGGCATGCAGCCCCTGTGACTTTTTCCTGTACTTAAAAAAATGTCAGCCTCACTAAGCTTATCTATTCTTAGAGAAGGAACACTATAAAGCTGCTTTAAAGGGAAAACCCAAGTTATAATGTGTGAATTCATTTAGCAAATCCACAACCTCAAATCCTTAGTGATCATGGAGAATTAATTTTCATGAGATCTGTCTTCTGCATAAAGAGAAAGTTAAGAATCCAATAGATTGGGGTGGGAAAGTGAGGTTAATGTTTCCAACAGGAAACACTAGGCACAGGGATTGTTCCAGTCCTATCATGTACGAATTCAGTCAGGGTCTATTTCATGCATACCTGTAGTGTACAATGCACTATCCCAAACCTGAAATTTGGGCTGATTTAGATACAATTTATGAATGGAGGGGTCAAATTTAGCTTTTTTGATACAAACCATAAGACTGCTGGACTCAAAAGGAGTCAAAGGTATAATGGATGAGTGCAACATAACATTGAGACATAGTGAGAGCCCTGAGCTTACTCCGAATGAGCTTCCTCCAGGACACTCACCATCTCCCTGTGGGATTCCTAGTCCATTCTACACATCAACAAAAAAGATTGTCAAGATAAGAACCAACACTTTAGCTGAGAACTTGCCAGGGACACTAAAATCCAGTACATTCAGATTAATCCCAACCTCTTCAGGAGGCAGATGTGCTATTTTATATCTTCCCTGAAGTGGGAGCTTTTGACTTTGAAACTTCTTCCAGTTAGTGAGGGGGCTAGGAATATTTTTTCTTGATTCTGACTTGGTACACAATTTTGAGGATATTGGAAATTCTGTGTAGAGCCCAACCCCTCCATCTCTTTCTCTCCCTCTCAGCTGGGGCTTTTTCCCCTGGGCCTGTAGCTGTATTTGGGTATTCCTCAACTAGACCTTAGGGCTGGTAAGAGATGTAGTAGTGTGACTTTTTACTGGCTGTATGCTCTTCTGCTCAGCATGATTTCCCAAAAAGGAACAGTATTGTGCTGCTAGCATGAATCTGGTAGCTTTTCCGGGCTGTGGCATTTAATATCGTGAACAATTCTAAGTGTGTCTTCAATCTCATCCACTTTGCTGGTTGAGTGTGGGAAAATGAGCATTGCAGGAGCTGCAGTTCCCAGCTTGAAGTAATAAGTAATGTTCTATTGTATGTTTACAGGCTCATTAAAAAAAACCCAAAAAACAAAACAAAAAACAAAACAAACAAACAAACAAAAAAAACACCTGACTGCTCTGAGAATGGAACAAACCTGAGAATGAAATGGTAGAATTGAGCCTCATGCTTTTCAGGATGGCTCTATTTACTGAGCAGACTTTCCAATACTTCATTATATCTATACTTATTTATGCTTGACAATATTTTATTAAAAACTTGAAGAGCATTCAAGTCAGACTCATGACAGAAATCTGCTCTGGGCAAGGAAAACAGCTATGCTATGGAAAGCCAGCCTTGTGGCCTGGGTTGAATGGGCAGGGTAAAAAGATGCACAACCAAGTGTGTACAAGTGTCTCACAATTGCTGAGCCTGTCTGCAGATTTAAAAATGGTCAAATCTCATACCAAAGCATAAAGGTGCAAAATATTTCTTCTTACCGAGCAGCTGGATCCTTATTACAGCCATGCTACTCATCACACCTAATCCTGTGATGTCCAGAGTCTTCCTATATCTCGCAGTGAAACTGAGCTCTGCATAACTTGGGCACTGGGGTCTATACCTAGATGCTTTCAGACTGTACAGGCAAGTTCAAAATAGAGCAATTTCCTGTGTAAGGCATTGATGAGACAATAGATCCCTTTATGAGGCTCAGTTTGACTACAGAAATGAGCAATTGTTCACATTATATTTAATAAATCCCTAGGCACTCTGTTAAAAGGACCTGTGTTTAGCTGAAGTCTTGGCATGAATGTACTTTCAGAGGTTTAATGACCTTTCACTTTTCGAGGTGTTCTTTATTTAAACTAATGAAAATGAGCTCCACTTAAAAGGCTTTTAAATGCTGATTAAAAATTAAATCAGCTGTTCATTATCCCCAGGTGGCCTTGTTCTAAGAGCAGTAATTCCAAGAGAGTCAAACAAGTAGTCTTTTTTTATGTAGCTAGATCTTGAGTTGGGAGAACTTTATTAGAACTGTTTATGAGTCATCACCAGCCTTTCAACTTACAATGAAAATGGATTTGTAAACACAGAACTTCTCCCCTCCATTTCTGTCCCATTTGTTAGAAATAAGGGAGAAAATCAAGCACATTTCTAAAGATTCCATGTGCCATGTCTAGATGAAATGTAAATAGCTGCAGTATTTTCAAACAAACCAAATATTGACGTAGTCAGTGCCATCACATTAATAATAGTAACATAAACTGAAATGTTAGGTATAGAATGTCTTGCTTTACCTATTTGCTAAATTTTCTCCAGGGTTGAAAATGTTTCAGAAACATTTACAACACAAATGAACAACAGTAAAACCTGAGTGGCTTAGCTTTCTTTGGTTGGGTGGCGTTGTTTGGTTTTTGGTTTTGGTGCGTTTTCCATTATGGCTGGTGAGAGAGAGTACTGATGTGGGATTTAAGTAGTTAAACATTATTTAAATTGCTGGGAGAACAAAGTTTTCAAGTTTATAAAGGATAACTTATCTGAAAAGCATGAACACTCACTGCTTGAATGCTAAGATAGTCTCACAGAACTTTTCCTGTGCTTTTCAGTTACAAAATTTCACTTTAGATAAAATACTTCCTAATATTGGAATGCAAGCTTAACTAGTAAGAGGTACACTTGGACAGTGCAAAATATTTGTGATCACTTTGAGAAAAGATAAGGCAGCACATTTTTGAGAACATTTAAATATAATAAGAAATAAAACACTGTTGTTCCATGCAAACCCCTGTGTTCCACCACAGATAACACTTTCCTTGTTGTTTTTTATAGTCCACATGACTCTTGGCTCATTATTACTTGTGGCAAAATGAATGCCCAAAGGTTGCTGGGTGAAATATGTTGCAGAGTATGAGGGGAGCTGTGCAGCATTGTTACCTTGGTCCTGCTGCAGCAGGAAAGATGGAAAAAGCAAGCCCTTGTTGGCTGAAGTGTTTGAAATTACTCTTCTTGAGCAGATCATGGCCTTGAATCCTGTGCCTGTGTACAGTTAGCTCCTGTTACAGTGCCTGCTCTGGGGATGCACCAGGAGCACATCGTTATATTTGCTAGCAGAGCTGAGCAAAGCTGAGTATCCCAAAGAGCTGCAGGGAAAGCTGGCTCTGTGCTAGCTGTTCCTTCTCTGAGCCCCACTCGGGAGTGCTTTGTCTGGCAAAACTTGTAGGTGACCAGGACGCTGCTGTTCCCAGGCTTATGAAGAGAGGCAGAAGAGACTGCTCAGGGATGTTATGCAGACAGGGCTGCAGAGACATGAGGGTGTCCTACCAGCTTGGGCGGGGGTTATGCAGTCACAGTCACGCGCCTTTTACCTCCTGACTTTCTAATGGCTTCTGGAATCGGGCACATGACACCAGGGAATGCAGCGTGTGTGTCTGAGGTAATGAGCAAACATCCCTAAATAGGATGCCTGGCTGCAGAAGTATTCAGACTTTGGTCAGTGAAACGCTAATGTTCCCTCCCGCCCCCCAGGTTAAAAGAAGTTTGTTTTTTTTCCTGCCCTTATTGGGGAAAGAATAATAATTTAATTGTAGAGTAAAATTCAAATTTAAATGTCAGATTCTAGGAATCCTTTCTACTTCAATCCTAATGCAGAGCAGATTGTAATGCAGTGGAAAGTGCATGTCTAAAACAATGAGAACACTGATGTTTTGAAGAATGTCTTTGGCTGATAGCTGTATTTAATTATCCAAAGTAATTGGAAAAAAGTTATTTTCTACGGTAATGAGATTTTTCCTAAAATTTCCTACTGTTTTACTGCTGAGGAATCTTCACTATGACTATGGAGAAAATGTATTTGTAGAAAGTATAGTGCTTTGAATGGAAAAATCAAAAAAATTATACATATGGAAAAGGGTATTAAAAACTATATGGACAGCATAACCCTAGCTGTCTGCTGTATTGGTATATTAGTACTGCATGCAGTGTTGCACGCAGCGGAGGTGGGATTCCATTCTTCTACCTGTCATGTACTATTATTTTTTAGCACAAGTGTAGGAGCCTATATGAAAAGCCATGCCTTTTGGGAAAAACAGAGAGAAATGGCAGATATGCAAACACCAATAAATAAAAAGCAGAGCATAGATGTTTCACCTTGAAATTCATTCCCTTCTTCCTGACTGTTTCTGGTTTCAGAAAACCCTACAGGTGTTTTGTCTTTTTTTCTTTTTTTTTTTTTCTTTTTTTTTTTAATATGTTTATTTTGAGTAGCTGTAAGAAATTGTCACTTTCTGTGCAAAGAAATTATCACTTTCTGTTTGGCTTTATATTCTCTCTACCTCCCCTGCAAACAAAATGATTACTTTCCAGGGGAAGGAATATCTCTGTGGAGAGGTCAGATCTGTGTGACCAGAGGAAAGAGATTTAACAGGCTCAAAAAGACTGGGAATGAGAATATATTACTGCAAAGATGTTTGTTTTGCACAGCACATCTCTAATCAAACATCAAAGGTGTGATGTTCCTCTCCACCAGCAGCTTTGGTGCTTTTTCACAATTGGAGGGCACTGTGGTTCTCGTTATTAGCAAAAGTTTATAAATTCTCCAGTATGGATGGAGTTACCCCTCCAAAAATGTTTTTCCCCTCAGTCATCAAGACTTTTGTAATTACTTCCTGTGTGTATTCTTAACTTTCCTGCATGAGAGTATTGCTAAATGAAAACCTTTCTTGGCCCCTGGGCTAGATCCAAAGGTCTTGTGTTTTCAAGTGCTCATTGTTTCTGTGTCCTGCTCTAATGTGCCTTGTTTACTTAGGAGAATAAATCACCGGCTCATGTGAAGCATGTCAGCCCTCCAGGTGATCGATCAGGGCAGTTAAGAGCTGCTCGTATTTCAGTTCACTGTACTCTTAACATAAATAGAGCATTCTCAGTCTCATTTAGATGTCAGAAACTACCTAGTAAAAATAGCACAAAACTTTGTTTAGATTTATTCATCCTCCTTTACAGAGTAAATGAATGTAGTTGGAATTTGGGGCTGCAAGGAAATTTAAACTGAGCTGGCACATTTACCTGGACAATTGTTCCAGGCTAGGACGTATCAGGCCAGTTTCAGCAGCTCTGTTGGCACATAGCAACATGTTTAGTGGCTGGGGCTTTACTGCTTGCAAGTGAACATCCCCAGTGTGTTTAGTCTAAAATGTGATGCCACACCCTCCATAAACTTAGAATATTTTCTTGCTTCCTTCTGTTGTTTTGAGTGTATTCAGTGCTTATTTTGGAGAAGTTCTTAAATGGAAACAGTTTTGTTTAAAAGTACATTCTTAATCTATAGGTTATGCCTTCCTTTAAACAATGTCAACATTCTGCAACATGAAAAAATAATTACACTTGCAAAGCTGATGCAATAATTAGATGCTTGAATAATTACTTAGTTACAGCATCTAAAAGAAGACACAAGACTGAGGTGTAATCCTAGTCAAGCCTTCTGTTTTTTACTCTTCATGCTATTGAAGTAAAGTTTACTGAACAGGGGGATTCTGAGGTGTCTGAAGATATTTGCATGTGTGCTAGGAAATAAATGAAGCTATCATTCAAATAAAATGTAGCCGTCTTTCAAATACTCTCAGAGAATATTCTTTTTCCAAGAGGTCTATTACTGCTGGCTAAGGAATAGTGAATTGGGCACTGTTACTGGTACTGGGAAAAATAATCAGGAATCGTTGCCAGTGGTTTTATAATAAAACCTTAAGGAGAATTAATTATTTGGGGCAGAACTTAAGTTTAACTTTATTTTGCAGCAAGGAAAATGTATGTCAGGAGAGGACATCCCTATTCTCCTTTTTAATTCATCTAAGAGTGGGGAATCTTTTGAGGAATGCCACAAACACAAGTGCTATTCTAAAGTGATAGAATCTACATTTACAGCTCTGATTTTGCTGAAAGGTGTGTAAAACCTTTCATATTGGAATTCTGTGTGCCTGAGAAGACTTCAGCAGAAAAATTATTGTTTCCATTTTGAGTTAATCTCAGATGATTGCTTTTGGATCAGTCTGTCTTACATGCCAGAATAAGAAAAACAGGTTAACTTTACTAGAATGGCCTATTGTGCCAAATCAGTGACATTTTGTTTATTTTGCTATTCCCAGCATGGAGGATGAAGGCCTTATTATGGAAGCTGTTGTTGGTGTTTAAAAAAAAATTACCCTGAGAGCACAGAGAGGATGTTGTGATGAAGCTTCTCAAGTGAAGGTGTGAGTACGAGTGCCTGGAAGAACTGAAAAATGGGATTTGAAATAGGTCAGACTATTTATATAACTGTAGGCAAACATACCCTCAAGTTTTCCTTTGGGAAACTCTGCAGAAAATTCTATCTTGTTGCAGTGGAATTAGTTTAGTCTCATGAAGTAATTATGAAGTCAAACTCAGGACACTGAAAGCAAAGAGGTTGTGGGAGGAAGCTGCAAGCTTCATTCTGAGGGCAGAAGCAGGGATAAGATAGTGTTGATGGGACTGCTGGCAGCCCTTAGGCCACAGAGCCAGACTAGAACTTGTCTGAAATAACTTTGCCATAACACATACTATGATCATCAAGTCTTCAGCACTGCTTTGTTCTTGCCTTCTTGCCTGGTTTGAGATAGTCCTGTCTGGATGCAAAGAGGCTGAGAGAGATGTCTCCACAGCTGAACATTTTAAAACCAATCTAGAGTGCTCCTGCAAGCTCCAGTGAGTGTCTTGCTGTCTCCTTTGGCTTCTGCTATCTATATGTGATCAATCAGAATCGAGGAAAGCCTTAGAAAATAATTCTATCTATCTATCTATCTATCTATCTATCTATCTATCTATCAACTATCTATCTATCCCAGTGCTTGGAAGGGAATGCCTGGCCTAGTTCTTCCTTGAGCAGATTCCCGACATGTTAGGAAGATAGCTAAAGGACAAGATGCGGTAAATATCCAGCACTCCAACAAATTCACTGTTTGATTTCAGCTTATGCTACAAAACCTGTACTTGTTTCTACAAGCCCATGGACTTACGAGTCTCATTCAGAGACTGGCTCGTTTGCTGTCTTTGTGTTTGCTACTCAGTCAGTGTCAAAATACTACTGTAGAAGCATCTGTAAACTAACCTGCAAATGCCGAAGAGTGAATGATTAAATAATATTCTTTCATCCATCCATCTAGTCATAGGGCCAGAAGATGTATTTTTGGTTTCTTGGGGATTGTCAAGATGTTATTTTCATGAAAAAATAATGCCTGTCACACATCAAATATAAGGAGACAATGTGTACAAATGCAATATGGGGTATTGTTACAAGGGAGTAACAACAAAAAAAATCTTATGGACTTAAGTAATCACTTGAAGACTAATTCATTTTGCTGCTCATTCAGAACAAACCAAGCAAAGGTATGGAGAGTGAGCTAGCCTTAAGGATTGCTCAGGACTGTCTTAAATCTCATAAAAGGGGGTTGATTTACAGTAATGAAGCATTTATTGTATTTTCCCTCCCTCTTTATAAACTTGGAGATGTGTTGGCAGCTCAGATATGATTGACTTTCTCCATAACACTTTAAGCCAATATCCTATTTCAGTTTTCTGCTATGTAGTTTGCCTTCATAAATTAGGTGCATATCTTTAGGATTAAATCCCTGAACTCATCTCCTCTTTTGGAAACATCTCCTCTTTTGAAAACTACAGCAGCTGATGTTCTTCCCTATTTTAGCCAGCTTGCACATTGGCCAAGAATGTCAGAGGCATAAAGGAATGTGGATATTTACTTGCCTTACCTTGAAAAGATCACTGGTAATCTACAATTCAAGGCTTGCAGCTGAGGTTTCTCCAAGAGTTCTGATGCAGGCAGAATCGATTTCATGGCAGAAGAAGACAGATATTAATTAATCTCACACTATTTCCTAATTTTTATTTTCGAATTTTTTTCTATGTCCTAATTTTCCAAATTCCTTTTCATGCCTAAAGAATACTCTCAAGAAGCTTTGAACATTCAAGGGTGAATGTTAAAAAAAAAAAAAAAAATTAACATTCACCCTTGAATGTTCAAACCTTCTTGAGAGTATTCTTTAGGCATGAAAACCCCACAATATGAAAGAAAGAATTTGATGTTCTCAAAATCTCATGGAAATATATGAGCCCTGCAAATGTGACATTTAAAAGTAGTTTTTAAGTAGTGCTGAACACACTTTGTGTTAAATGTTTTAGCTGAGATTTATTACATTAAATTTATGACCTCTTAAACATGATGTAAAAGTCTAGGCCTGCATAATTAGAAAGGCAGAGTGTTAATGCTCACATATTTAAAAAAACATCTGTACCTAAGTGTGGTAAAATAGCATTAGGGTAATGTCTTGGCTGCCGTCTTTCAAGGTACTTAATGTTCCCTGCACTCTCTTCCTAATAACAAAATGTAAATCTGCTGTTCAACCAAAGTTGTGTCAAGATGTGGTTTCACGGTAATTTCTAACCCTTCACAGGACACCAATGTAGTTTTACTAAATCTCCACTGAAAGTTCTTTGTGTTGGTCCTTAGTTGCCTGACCTTCTCTTAAGATAGATGATTACCTGGGAATGTAGTTCCTTCTTGGTTCCCTTAGTGGCAGACATTCTGGCCTCAAATGTATTCACCCCTCCCCTTCCCCTGCTGCTGTCTACAATGAACAGAAATCCATGTTGGGGAACCCAGCTGGAAAGGGGAGTCATGTGCCAGCAGAGCTCATTCTTGACTGTGGGGACGATTCTGGATCCCTATGGCTAATGCCTCCCTGTGGCTTCCATACAATCGTGCTGATTTCTACCATCTTCCCTACTCACTCAAGAAGTTAATATATTAGATGCTTATAGAATCATGGAATTGTTTAGGTTGGAAAAGATCTTTGAGATCATTTGAGTTGAACCATGAACCCAGCACTACCAGGCCCACCACATGACCCCAAGTGCTCCATCTGCACATCTTTTAAATACCTCCAGGGACAGTGACTCCAACACTTCCCTGGGCAGCCTGTGCCACTGTTTGACAATCATCTCCATGAAGAAATGTTCCCTAATGATCAATCTAAACCTCACCTGGTGTAACTTGAGTCTGCTTCGCTTGTTCTACTGCTTGTTACCTGGGAGAAAACACTAACCACCACCTGGCTGCATCCTCCTTTCAGGAGAGCCATAAGGTCCCCTCAAGCCTTCTTTTCTCCAGGCTAAACACCCCCAGCTCCCTCAGTCACCCCTCATCACGTGTGCTCCAGACTCTTTCCCAGCTTCGTTGCCCTTCTCCAGCCCCTCAATGTCTTTCTTGTCTCAAAAGACCCAGAACTGAACACAAGATCTGAGGTGCCTCACCAGTGCTGGGTACAGGGGGACAATCAGTGCCCTGCTCCTGCTGGCCACACTGTTTCTGGTACAAGCCAGGATGAAATTGGCCTTCTTGGCCCCCTGGGCACACTCTGGCTCATGTGGAGCCACTGTCAACAGCACCCTAAGGACCTTTTCTGCTAGGCAGTTTTCCAGCCACTCCTGCTGGGAGCAGGACCTGGCACTTTAACTTGTTGAACTTCATACAACTGGCCTTGGCCCATTGATCCAGCCTGCAGAAGATCTCTCTCCAAAACCTTCCTGCACTCCCACCCAAGTTGATGTCATCTGCAAACTCACTGAGGGTGTACTTCACCAGGTCACTCAGGCACAACCTGCCTTTTCTAAACCCATGCTGGCTGGGCCTGATTCCCTGGTTGTCCTGTACATGCCATGTGGTAGTATGAGAGATGATCATACCCTATTCCAGCACTGAGGTCAGATTGACAGGCCTGCAGTTCCCCAAGTCCTTCTTCCAGCTGTTCTTGTAGATGGGCATCACATTTGCCAGCTTCCACTCAGTTATGACCTCCTCAGTTAGTCACAGCTGCTGGTAAATGATGGAAAGTGACTCAGTGAGCACTTTCACCAGCTCTCTCCATATCCTCAGGTGGATTCTATCCAGACTCATTGTGTTTTGCATGTCTAGGTGGTGTAGCAGGTCGCTGACCATTTCCCCTGGGATTATGGAGGCTTCTTTCTGCTCCCCATCCCTCTCTTCCAGCTCAAGAGGCTGGGTACCTGGAGAACAACTGGTCTGACTGTTACAGTCTGAGGCAAAGAAGGTCATTGGTATCTCAGCCTTTTCCTCAACCTTTGCCAGGGTTTCTCCCACATCCAATAAAGGAGGGAGATTCTCAGCCCTCCTTTTTTTGCTACTGTATTCATAGAAATGTTTTTTGTTGTCTTTTACAGCAGTAGACAGATTAAGTTCTAGCTGGACTTCATCCTTCTAATTTTCATCCTGCATAACCTCACAACATCCTTGTAGTCCTCCTGAGTGGCCCGCCCTTTCTTCCAAAGGGCATAAACTCTCCTTTTGTTCCTAAGTTCCAGCCAAAAATCTCTGCTCAGCCAGGCCAGTCTTGTTCCTTGCTGGCTCATCTTTTGGCGCACAGGAATGGCCTGCTTCCACGCCTTTGAGATTTCCTTCTTGGAGCACATCCAGCCTTCCTGGATTCCTTACCTCCTCAGGACTGGCTTTCAAGGGAAGTCTCAACCATTCTCCTGAACTGGTCAAAATCTCCCTTTGGCAGGTGGCAGTTCTGCTGACCCCCCTTCTGACTTCTCCAAGAAACAAGAACTACTATTTTGGGATCTCTGTGCCCAAGAGAGCCTCTGACCATCAGCTCACCCCCCAGCCCTACTTTGTCACAAACACAAGTCCAGCAGGAGCCTTCCCAGTTGTCTCCCTCACCAGCTGCATCGGGAAGTTCTCTTCCACAACTCCAGGAACCTCCTAAACTGTTCCCTCTCTGCTGTGCTGTACTTCCAGCAGACATCTGGTAAGTTGAAGCCCTCCAGGAGAACAAGGGCCATGGATTGTGAGATTTCTCCCAACTGCTCAGAGAACGTTTCATCTGGCTCTTCATCCTGGTTGGGTGGTCTGTAACAGACTCACAACATGATATCTGCCTTGTTGGCCTTCCTCAATTTTGAACCATAAATGCTCAACCATGTCATCACCACCATTAAGGTCTCAACAAGTGCAGCCCTCCCTGACATACAGGCATACCCCCTGCTATCCCATTCTGCAGAGTTATCCTCTGTTCTCTCAAATTAATTATTTAAGTTACCGCTTGATGTGAAAGCGTAGACTATTACTGTATTGGCAATGTTAATATTTAATGACCTAAGGCATAGGGAGGAAGAAGGAAATCAATATTTGTGCAGTGTTTTCCATCTCTTTAGAGACTTAAAAAATTTTTGCTCTCCTCTGTGTATCCATGGATGGTACTAATGTTAAATGGAGTGACTATATTTGTTGGGAACTGAAACTGGGCTTTCGGACACATAGATATTTTATTCTAGCTGTTCTTACTGGTAGCGGGAAGCCAGAGGCTGCCTAACTTCTGTAATGTAAGCATGGTGAAAATATCAAAAATCCTTCTTCTCTGAGAAGGGGAAGTTTTTCTCTGAAGAAAATTTCTGGTCTTGATAAACTCTCAAGCCTTTCAGCATTAAAAATGAGGGATCTATTTCTAGTATACACATCTTTCAGGGAGATCAGTTTATAAAGGTACAGAAAGAAAAGGCTGGAAATCCAATAACATAAGGGGAAAACTCTGAGGCTGAAGTCAGGTGTGTTTATTTTCAGCAACTCAATAGTCATTGATCATAGACAAGGTGTTCACCTTTTCAGACACTCAATTTTCCAATAATCTAGCTGTTGTACAAGATTNCATAAACTCTCCTTTTTTTCCTAAGTTCCAGCCAAAAATCTCTGCTCAGCCAGGCCAGTCTTCTTCCTTGCTGGCTCATCTTCTGGCACACAGGAATGGCCTGCTTCCACACCTTTGAGATTTCCTTCTTGGAGCACATCCAGCCTTCCTGGATTCCTTACCTCCTCAGGACTGGCTTTCAAGGGAAGTCTCAACCATTCTCCTAAACTGGTCAAAATCTGCCTTTGGCAGGTGGCAGTTCTGCTGACCCCCCTTCTGACTTCTCCAAGAAACAAGAACTACTATTTTGGGATCTCTGTGCCCAAGAGGGCCTCTGACCATCAGCTCACTCCCCAGCCCTACTTTGTCACAAACACAGGTCCAGCAGGAGCCTTCCCAGTTGTCTCCCTCACCAGCTGCGTCGGGAAGTTCTCTTCCACAACTCCAGGAACCTCCTAAACTGTTCCCTCTCTGCTGTGCTGTACTTCCAGCAGACATCTGGTAAGTTGAAGCCCTCCAGGAGAACAAGGGCCATGGATTGTGAGATTTCTCCCAACTGATCAGAGAATGTTTCATCTGTCTCTTCATCCTGGTTGGGTGNAGAAGGAAATCAATATTTGTGCAGTGTTTTCCATCTCTTTAGAGACTTAAAAAATTTTTGCTCTCCTCTGTGTATCCATGGATGGTACTAATGTTAAATGGAGTGACTATATTTGTTGGGAACTGAAACTGGGCTTTCGGACACATAGATATTTTATTCTAGCTGTTCTTACTGGTAGCGGGAAGCCAGAGGCTGCCTAACTTCTGTAATGTAAGCATGGTGAAAATATCAAAAATCCTTCTTCTCTGAGAAGGGGAAGTTTTTCTCTGAAGAAAATTTCTGGTCTTGATAAACTCTCAAGCCTTTCAGCATTAAAAATGAGGGATCTATTTCTAGTATACACATCTTTCAGGGAGATCAGTTTATAAAGGTACAGAAAGAAAAGGCTGGAAATCCAATAACATAAGGGGAAAACTCTGAGGCTGAAGTCAGGTGTGTTTATTTTCAGCAACTCAATAGTCATTGATCATAGACAAGGTGTTCACCTTTTCAGACACTCAATTTTCCAATAATCTAGCTGTTGTACAAGATTTCTCTCTTTCTGTTCTTAAGAATTCAAAGTGGATAATGCAAGATAGATATGGAGGAACTCTGTGTTTCCTGCAGTGCTGGGGAACTTTGGAGTTAATTTAGAATGAAATTCTGTGAATGTACTGCATTCTAGCAAATAGAATTAGAAACAGATGTTACTACTTGACAAAGCAAAAATTCAGCAAGCTTTTATCTTTGCAGCATGGTTTTGGATGCCTTTGAGCTAAGAACCATCTACAAAGAAAAAAGAAAATTATTTTTCAGTTTGTATTCCTTGTAAATGATGAGCATAAACCTCAGAACAACTGAAGAGACAATCATCTATCTACTACTGTGACTTGTAGAGTAGCTGTCTGTTTAAGAAAAGAAACTGATTGAGTACACCTTTCTACCATGATGCTCCAAATATCCATGAGACTGCAACTGATTACAAGAGAGAGCAAAGTCTACTTTTTAAAAAGGAACTACATAAAGATGTTCATAATCTGAAAGAACTGTCAATTAGGCAGCAGTCTCAAAGGTTTCCAAATTTATTCAAAGTCTTGCAAACTGTGAAGTCAGCCTTTCTGTTAAGCAGGTTTGGATCTGTGTTTGCTGCAATTCACATCTGGATGACCTACATCTCACTGCCAATTTGGTAACCATAAATTTAGTGAAATACCCCTGGGTATTGACATTATCTGGGTTCTGGTTTGCTGCACTCTAGGTTTGGGGAATTCTGAATGAGCAGTGGCTTAACCAGGACATTTGTGGGAAGTCAGCCAGGACCTATGGAAGAGCTGTCCAAGTACTTCTACTGGCCAGATTTATAGACAGCAGATGGAGTGTGTGTATTGATTTTGTTTTGGTCCATGATGGATCTTTGGAGTCGCAAAAACTAGTTCCTTGTACACCAGTGGTAGATTTATGACTGTATCAACTGCACTCAGAATGGCACTAATGCATCTTCTGAAACTTGAGGTTTAATATTCCTAATAATTAAAAACAGAAGATGAATATTGCAAACAAAAAATCGATTCAGGTTAGTATTAGAGAGAATTACACTTCACAGAAGCAACAGAACTTTTCCCCTGATCAGAGCTGGTAAATTATTCTGAGTACTGCGGTGGTAGAGTTAGGCTGCTGCAGTGGAGATCTAGAGCCGGATTATTCTTTTCCTTCTCTGTAGAAAAGATAATTTGCAAAAAGTTCAATTTGGGGATCATTAAATCTTGGGAATACTGGCCATGTTCAGTGAATGGTTCTGTCTTTTCCTCTCAAAGCTGGAGTGAAAAGTCAGATATTAAAGCAAAATCCTTTCATGGTCAGAAAAAAGAAATTCTTCCAAAGGTTTTTCAGTTCTCTGTGTAGCTTGTCAAGGATCTGTGTCCACCAGCCTACCAGACATTCTCTGTGGAGAAAGTACCTTTATTTCTCTGTAGAGTGGCTTCTTAGGTATTGCTTTGTAGATCTTTGGTAACCTTTAGAACAATTGCTTTGCATCAGTCTCCTCTCAGAGACGTTGTCAGCATTTCCCAACTACATTGCTCAGGAATCACTTGCAGTTGCAAATGATTAGACCTGTGACATGAGTGTAACGTCTTGCCTGACACCTCAGAGAATTCTGAGCAGCAGCATATGGGAAACTACTTCTTTTCATTACTCTGAGTCTTGATTAAATTCCAAAGGAACTTTTCACAGTCTCTTAAAATACATCTGGTTTCTTAACTTTTGGGTGTCTTACTTTGCTTCTGAGTATCATGGAATGATTAAAAAATTACCTCCTGGGGATTTTTAATGTGTGATGAGACTGAACTGAGTAATTTGGCTTCACACCGAAGAAATATTTCTGCTTAAAGAATTGTTCCTTATAGAGGTCAAACTTCCACATCAGATTTTCCCTTGGCCCCCAGAAAACCCACAATCTTCTTCACTCTTTGTGGCCTACATGTAAAATTTTTCAGTGACTGTCCTGCTGAACTGATTTCAGATAGGGAAATAACAATGTTCAAACTGCTAATCCTTAATCTTCCATCAGGAAACAGCTGGAGGAAGGAACTTGAGTACAGTGTGTATTAATGAAATTGAAGTTAGGCTGAAGGGAGATTTTGAGACATGAAAGCCAGTTTTCTTTAGAGGAATCTTCATTGGTACAGAGGGTGCTTCGTCCTGTTGGCTCTGGGACAATGAGAGAAGACAAGTGTATCACAAATTCTTAGCAAAAAGATTTCTCTAGACAATATCAGAATAAGGAATAGAAATATATGTTCAGTGCTGGAGACATTGGCCTACTGGCACCAAGCAAGTCATCTGAACTTAGAACAGGCAGCAAACACTGAGGTTACAGAAGTACCTGAGCACTTTTCAACCTGTAAATTAGTATTCCTTTTACACAGAGACTGACTCTTTAATGGGGAAGCGGAGCCATAAGGATCAAATATTTTTTCATTTTTTGAGCTTGGATGTTTTTGCCTATTTCTGCCAAACCCACTGCTTGGTTCCTTTGCTTGCAAGTTCTGCTCAGCACTCCCAGTGCATTCAAGGCAGAGAGGTCAGGCTGAGAGAGGACCCTTGGAGTCCCAGCCTGGCTAGCTCAAGATATACAGCATTAAAGCAACCAGTCTCAGAGCTGCACCCTGATTCTGGGAGTGACTGGGTCCTGTCAGAATTAATGGATCTTCACCTGTGTGGAACTGGCTGCAGAATTGCATGTTCATGTGAAGATTTTCTGCTTAGAGACAACAATTGTGCCAGTTTCTCACACAGAGAGAAGGGGAGGGGAAGATCTCTAACATATGCTCTACAAGTAGCATATGTTTTATATATTGGATTTAGGATGATAAATGCATTATTTTGTGTGTGTTGGCAGGATTTTCTTTTAGACACGTGATGTATGGTATTTCAAATTTTACATGACTGGATGTAAAAATACCATGGACTGACAACTAGGATCACAAATTTGTTACATATGCGCTCTCAATTATATTAATTTTATATATATATAGCCAGTACATATATGTATGTATACATGCATGGGAGACCCTTGTTCAAATGTATTTTCATGCAGTTTCACAGGTGGTTTTTTGTCCTCTAGAAACTATACAACCTTATGTGAAATACAGCTGCTCTGTGGTTTTGTCAGCCCTGTTAATGAGGTTAGGATATGTTACTAACTCAGTGTTCCTCCCCATGGCCAGGTTTGAAAGAACTGAAAACGATGTAGCTGATAATGTGAATAGTAACATCAATCCTTAATTATTTTTATCATCACTTTAATAGCATGTGGAGCCGTTATGCCAGACAGCTGATACAGTTTCGAGTCTGGTTTAAAGGGCAGTCAAATATTGATCGTTCAGTTTTATTCTGATATGAAGAACTATTACTGTCATGTAAATGCAGTGTCCAAAGCCAGCTCAGCAGCAGCAGCAGCAGCAGCCCTCGCTGCACTCCTGCTGCCCGCCCTTCCAGGTGAGGCTGCTGCTCCGTACAGGGTGGTTACAGTTCCCAGTGCCATCTAGTGGTGTTCTTCCTGAAAATAACCGGAGGAGAGGCATGAAAAGACTGTAATTTCCGTGTATAATTTCCCGCTAGCCTGGTGAATTCTTCCTATGGGAAATGGTTAAGAAACTGTAATAGGTATTGTTCTAAGCTCGGGGACAACCTCAAAAAGCCTTCCTTTTTATATCCATGCACGCTCCTCTGCCCTTGCATGGGCTCTGGGATTAGGGAAAGGCTGAAGGAATGAGAAACAGGAGGAATCAGAAACACCTCATCTTTATTTTCTGTCTCCATACACTGCCCTTGTGTCCTCATTTCATTCTTTTTTAGGCGTTAGAAGGAAGGCTAGCAGGAAAAAAAAATCTGGGTGTTGTCTATTTTCCTTTACTGGAAAATTTCAGTGCATTCATTTTACCTGATGTAGCAAACAGCAAGAAAAGCTCTATTCTTTCTCCCTGTTCTTACCCCTCCCTCACACCCATTCTGCCAAGGCCTCTTGTAAAAGCTCCCTTTTATATCTCACAGGCATATGTTTCAATTTTCACTTGCTGGGTGTGATAGTTGGTAACATACGGATGAGTCATATTAATAACTTACTAAATCAAAACATAAACTGCCCTCAATCACTGTGAGACGTGCTCTAGCCTTTGTTTTTGTGGTAGCACCTGTCCAGTCTTAATTTCAGGGTACTGTTTACTGCACCTGGACTTTTCTCAAATGGTTTAGACCTAGAAACCTCATCAGTTCCAGCTCTAGCAGAAATATCTCTCTACTCTGATTTCCTGATGTGAATTTTCATTTTAGGCCAAGAAAGGGCTATGAAAATCCTTTAACACAAACCATCTGATCAGTCTCTTTTTAGAGCAACAAGCAACGAAAACTGTGGAAATCATTTAAGTAATATTTTTCCTTTTAAAATAAAATATTGGCAAAATATAAGCAAAATGTTAAGAAAACAAACCCTGAGACTGTGTCAACACAGCCACATCTGCTACAAGCAATATGGGAGTATTTCTTTGCTGTACATTGTTATGATTTTCCATGCAATAGAACATCACAAAATTTGCCTTAAAATGAGACTGAAGTCATCTTATTCTGTATGACCGAGTCAGAAGTCCTATCCTACAGTAAAGTCTATGATTTTTCCTACATAAAAATTCTCCTGTTAGAATATAGTGATCTCTTACTGAGAATGAGATTTCTAAGGCTCCTCTCATTGTCTCATGGCCAAAATGGCACAAAACTGCTTATCCAGTAGGAAAAATATTAGATTCAGTAATGAATTCCTACAGGTGTAGTAAGAGAAAAAGAGTTCATTTTCCACAGAAACACTTCACTTTTGCTGGATTTTGAATTCTCTCACTGTCCAGGCAAACATCCTGAGTGCATATCCCCATTGTGGTTACCTTCTTCTTAGGGGGCAAGATGGCTGTCACAAGAAACTGCACTGGAAACCCTGCAGCGCTTGTCCCACCAACGCTGAGACAAAAGCAGGAGCCAGGTGGTTTGGGCATTAACACTTACAGGTGTATTGCACGTGATTTCCCACCAACAAGCAAATATTCAATCACCATTCTAAGATTTTTAAAAGGACATCTGAGCTGCTTGAGAACACCAAGGGGGAAAACATCTCTCTTGGGAACAGATTCCTAACCCCCGAAGTCAGCCTGGAGTTGGATTCACAGTTGGCAATTCAATATAAATGAGATATAAAAGAGAGACATGGCATTGTTCAGATGAAGGAAGCTGCTTTCCTGAGAGGAACAGGATGACACTTCTGTTGGGTATGAAATAGGCAGTGTGGGTTATTGCTGTCCTGATTTTCTGCAGGGTGAATTTGCCATGTTGGTGACGGCTTGTACAAAATCATCCTGCTGGTAAGAGGCAGAGCCAGCATTGTCCGATGCAGGTAATTTTACAGATCTTCACTAGCTGTGCCTAACCAAACATGTAAGACACTGTTCTAACCAGGATTAGTATTTCCTTTGCTCCTGTTGCCATTTTTCAATTTTCATTTGGAATGACTTTTTCTTTTTTTTTTTTTTCTTTTTGGTCTTCTAAACCTTTGTTAATCTGTGGGAAATAGTCATTATAGTATCCTGTTGAAACATTCCTGGGAATATATTTTAAGAAAAAAAAAACTTATTAATTTCTACTGTACAGAAGTTGTATTTCACTCTACCAGAGCCATTGCTTGTTTTTATAATGATAATGCTACAGTTCAGGATATAGAGTCAGTAGGGTTTAGTCCAGACATCCATTTTTAGGGTTTTCTGTAAGGCTTTCATTTACACAAAGGGAAGAGGGGCAGTTTATCATTGGGCACCATGGTCACTTCCCCTTAGAATGGGCTAGTCCCAGCCTTAGTCTGTGAATGACAACCTTCCCTGACAAGCAATGCACCGCCTTCCTTTTGTGCAGAAGTGCACTCAGCCCTGACATTTGGATACATTTCTGTTCTCTTTCAGCAGAGTAGATATCTAAACTTTATTTAACAGTACCAGACAGATGATTATTCTGCAAGAGTCAACATATATTTAAATTTCTTTTTAAAAGGTCTGTTTTAATGATAAATACCCCATAACATTCCTTTACTTCTCTCCTTTGAGCTGGTTCTTCCATGATAAAGTACTGAGCGCAAAATGTGCAAAAATATCAAGCTCAGGCAACTGATGTGGTAGAATAAAAGTCCAAGAAATCAGTTCCCCTGTGTACCCACCCACTCAGTAGGTAGCGAGGAGGTACAGCCAGTACATTTGGAAAATGCTTTTCTCCCCAGACAGCCTCTAACACAACAAGATATGTGATTGCCATTGAGAGAAGGGATGCTTTGTACCATCCATCAGAGAAGCAATTGAGATGTCATTCTGAAAGGTGAAAGATTAAGTAGGTCTAGAAACTAAAGGATCATCCACAGAAACCACAGAACCAGTTTCTGAAAGAATTGCTGCAGTGGTCCTGCTGTGAAACAAAGATCCAGCTGGAAGGTCGGTAGTATAGGGTTAAAACCCAGTACGTATCATCATTCTTGAATGCTGCCAAGCAGCACTGCCCCATGGAGCAGTATTAATCCAGCCCACAAAAAGGCATACCAACTGCAAAGGAATAACCAAACTCAGTCCAGGAGATGCAATGCTGTCACAGTGAGATTTTAGTGCTGAGGTCACCCAGAGTGATTACAGCACTGAACCCCTCAGTGACAAGTGGGTTTCAAGTAATCATTTAAATTAACTAAGTTCAGCTAGATTCACTCCAGAAATTCCCTTTCAGAAAGCTCAGTCGTAAAGGCAAAATGCAGCACCTGAAAGCAAAGTTTCCAAATGCCTTTTAACATTATTTTTATCTAGCACATACTAGTTCATGTAGAAAGAAATTATGTGCTTTCTCTGGGCTCTCTTGAGATAGAATTTTTATTCTATGATAAAGATTGTGGTTATCGGTGCCTGTTGCTAAGGATGCTCATTAGATATTATCAGCTTCAAATACAGGAAACAACCTTTGTTCCTATTTATTTTTGTGGGAAAAATGATAGCACACAATGATTTCTAGGCATCAGCCTGCTTTTCTGACTATTTGGTGATGCACCATGCCTAAAGTGATGTTTTTGCTTAAAGGAGAATTGAAGTGTACATATCGAAGTGTGACCTATGGCATGGGAAGAAATAAACAAGAATTGAAACAAAGAGGTAGAACTTTCTGATTTGTGTTATCCGTGAAAGCTGTGTGGATAATTAGGGCTTTTTCAGAAACTGAACGTGGAAGTTGGTTTATATACAATGAAAATTTTGTAAAATTAAAATTTTAGTAATAAAGAGATTAACTGGCTAGAAGTTGAGAAGAAGATTCTGTCAACTGTAAATGCAAGTACTGAGTGGTGCAATGCTGCCAAACTACCTCTGTGTTTAAATCACTCTTGATTTACACTTTCTAAGAGTTTGTATCTTCTGAATTTTATGCTGCTATTTGGAAAAGAAGAAGTCCATCACACAGACACACACACAGACACACTGACACTTTGATCAGAAGGCATGAACTAACTATTTATTTTAAAAGATCTGACTCCATTTATAGTATCTCTAAAAAGGCCAGGGATTGGGGGAGAAGGTTGACACCTCTCCCCATCCCATTGGTCAGGACAACTGTCCATCAGCTGTCCATATCTCTAAGACAAAGAATGTAAACTACCTTGAAACTACAATAACACTGGCCAGTGTTTACAGACCAGAGCATGAGAAAGAACCCAAAACATGAAACTGTGAAACAGAAGAGAAGGCTGAAAAAATCAGGGCGACACTGCACTGGATGGCTACAAGCTCTTCAGAAGAGAAAGGAAAGGGTGAAGAGTTGGAGGGACAGCCTGTTGCCCTGATTTTTTCACCTTCTCTTTTGCTCACAGTTTTCATGGTTTGGGTTTTGTCTCATGCTTAGGTGATGTAAACAGAACCAATGTTTATCATAAATTCAAGGAGAGTTTTCATTCCTGTTCTGAGAGATATGGACAGCTGATGGACAGTTGTCTTGACCAATGGGATGGGGAGAGGTGTCAGCCTTCTCCCCCAATCCCTGGCCTTTGTAGAAATACTATAAATGGAGTCAGATCTTTTAAAATAAATAGTTAGTTCATGCCTTCTCATCAAAGTGTCAGTGTGTCTGTGTGTATGTGTCTGTGTGACGAATGGCGTCAGCAGGCCTTTATATTAGGGATGCTTTTGATGCCATGGGTATTGAAACTAATGATGATGGAGTTGAATGACTATGGGTAAGAATTAAGGGGAAGGTCAACAAGGCTGACATCCTACTGGGAGTCTGTTCTCATCCACCCAACCAGGAAGAAGAGGTGGACATCTTATTCTATAAGCAGCTGGAAAATGTTTGAGGATCACCAGCCCTTGTTGATGAATGGGAATTGATAGCAAGCCCTTTCTTATTTAAATAGATGTCATCAGACAGCATAAATTTACTCATGGATTAATATTTCATGGAAACTTTTTGGGTTTCAGGAAACTTGGAGGAAAAGACCAGGTTTCTGGACAAAAATCTGCATACCAGTTGTTTTGAATGTGCTGCTGGAAATCTTCTGGTGATCTGATATTGCTCCAAGGAGCCTCACAACCAGGGGTTATGATATTCCTGTCTTTGTGTTGAATACTCTGAGAGGACTCTAAGGACTTCTAGGCGGTTCTTACCACAGCATGGGAAAGGAGTTTAAAAAGTTCCTTCTGTCCTGAGCTGTTCCTAGTATAGTGCAGCATAAGGAACCTCTGAAGATAGACAAACACATCCTCTTTTCACCCCACGTTTCCCCCTGTCAGATTGAGCGACTTTCCACTTGAAAAAGTTACTTTTCAAATTGGTTTGTATCCACAAGAATCTTTAAAATGCTAAATTTTCATACTTCACTGGAGTTCAGACTTGGGAGAATTTTAAGCTCTCGTGGTTTCTGGAGAAAGAACACACTCTCAGCACGGAAACATGATAATGACTGCTTTTCATGATTGGTTATCTGACCAGAGCCTCCCACTCCTTGATGCTTATTTATAAGGACCCACACTAAACAACAGCCATCTTTTCAGCTTCCATGAAACAAGATGTCTTTTTACAGCTGGGAAACTGACGGCCAAGGGGAATGTCATTTGCAATGTCATGCAAAACTCAGTGGAAATCTTGGCAAGAAAGATCTTGATCTGGTCTGACTCACAACGCCTTCTACTTGCTCTTACATGCACACTCCAAGAAAGAAAGACTACTCCTTCTCTCTGAGGAATAATGCTAGTAAAAGTCGGAAACAAAATGGTCTATCCTCTACTTTTTTCTTTCTTCCAAACTTAATGTCTGGAGACTTTTAATCTCTCACTGTTCTAAGGTGGTAAGAAATGGGAGGAAGTTGCAACCATAATCTCCCTATTAGAATGAAGGAACCCTGGCCAAGATCTTTTCACCCTCTTTACCATACAGAATTATATTTTTCTGAGTGCAGCTAGTAGCAGCTTTTTGCTTTTTGATTCCTTTTCAAGTGGTGAGTCTCTGTGTACAGCCAGGACCTAAGTCCTCAGTGTCTAATGAGCCTGTCCTAAGCTTTGTGCCCTCCTGCATCCAGCTCTGCAGTACTGATATGCAGTCACGTTAAGAAAGGTGAGAGCATAGTTCTGTAACACAAGCAGAGCATTTCAATACAGGGCTCTTCTGTCTTTTTTTTGTGTAGGTAAAAATGTTCAAGTGAAGTTATGACAAAAAAGAAGAGTGGCTCTATTAAAAGAGAAAAAATAATTTGTAAAGTGTTCCAAACTCTCCCTAAGATTCATCAAATGACCTGAAGGCAGACGATTAAAATAAATGTGAAAGTAGCTGAAATTCAGAGATACTTATAAGGTGCCAAGAGAAAAGTACTTCACTACATTGAAAGAATAAAATATGTACTTTCTTTGCTGGAAAATGTGCTGCAGTTTAGTGTTCAGATAGGACCTGATCAGGACCAGTTGTTGAGTGATGCAGTGGATTGAGCAAAGAGTAGCACATGAGTTGAGCTCTGTGGAGATTCTGTGTCAGTAAGACACCTCTGAGTCACATCTCTTCTGTGGCTGAGCATGAATGGGGGCAGGATAAGTATTTTCCTTCTGAGTTAAGTTAGGGGGATGACTAAAATGCCTTTCCTTCATCATCCACTACTGGCTACATCAGGCAGCAAGGAGCTGGGATTCTCCATCCTTCTCCACATGGGGCGATGAAGCTGTTGGAAGAACTGGCTTTTTTTTCCTTTGTGTTGATTTCCATCTTGAGAGTGGCAGAGGACTCATTGCTCTGGGGTTTGCTGTCAAACACACTGTGAGTTGTGACAGAAGCAACACAACTAGTCTTGCTGATGTGCAGCTGTTGGTACCTACCAGTGCAGCCCATGTCAGAGGGCTCCTCAGTGAGTGCACTAGCAGGATCTCCTTCCTTCAGCTTGCTGTTTGTTTTCATGGAACTGGTAGGAATTTTTCTGTTCAGTTGCTGTTGCTGTGCCAGGTTTAACTAACATTGGCTAGTGGGTGTCCAAGCTATTAGGGCAAGAAAATGGTGGCAGCAAACATTTGCATAGTATGATCACACAAGTCTTGTTTCCTTGTGTGTTCTTTTTCCTTTTTTTAAGCCAAAATATATCTGAATTTGGCGTGAATTTCTGGAGAGTTGGCCCGAAAGTTCAGTTTCTTTGTCAAATAACCCATTAAAAGATTTTCTTTAAGTTCCATCCAGTAGCCTTGGTTACTCTTTAGTGTAGGCTGGTAAACATCTTGGAGAAGAGTGGGTGTTTTTTTATTGCACCACTTAGACACACAGGTCATTTTATAGTGTAATTCAAAGAGTCTTTCATATTCCAGGATGGAGAAAATGGTACCAAGGCAGCAGGTATCATAAAAGAAGACTCAGTGTCAGCTTCAGGTGCCTCCTGAAATTTAAGCTAAAGAGGCATACCATAGGGCAGCATGGCAAGGAAATAGGACAAAGAATTTGTTGAATTAAAAATCAGGATCACAAATGCATAGTGAAAACAAATCCTCCTTTGTTCTTACTTAGAATATGTGAACTGAATGATATTAAGGAGAATAAATATAAATTCAATAAACAGAAATAATTCCTTTATTCAGTGTCTAATGTATCTGTTAAATTCATTGTTGAGGAAGGTTACCTAGACTAATATTGCAGCAGGACAATTTAAAGGTGCTGAATAACTTCATGACCAATAATACTTCTAACTCCTTAAGTTATGTGAAATCTCGTGCTTCAAGTTGTACATTGATAGCAAACGACTTTTCACTGTTCTTTTCTCTCTTTACATCGGAGGCTAGAGTTAGGCTTCAAGGTGCTTTCTACAGTAAAGCACTAAACTAGAGACAGGATTTTCAGGATGAAAATCTTACTGAAAGCAACTTGGTCGTGCCCCAGTTCCTGTACATTTTACATACAAAAAAAATTTAGCCATACTGTGAATTCTCTTAAAGCAACAGACAGATAAGAAGTTTTTTTAAAATTCAGACATTTTAACATTGTTAATTTGAGCCTCAGTGTTGTATCAAAACTGACACTGTAAATTTTCAGTCCAAGTAAGCTCCTCACCTGTAAAATACACACAATCTTCTGGTCTACAATGGCAGTTTCTGCTTGCCCTGAGAATTTCAGCCCTCTGAAATACAATTTTCAGCAGTGTTTCATATGAAGTAAAAAAGGAAGCTTTTGTAGTGCTTCTCACACAACCACTTCCAGATAAAATCAAAGCTTCTTGCCTTCTATCAACTTCTAAAAAACTTCATCTGAAGACCTTCTTCTCAGTCAATCCTAAGTCACTTCTCCTTCAGTCTTACATGCACCAGACTTCTAAATTCTTCATTTCTTTCTAAAAAGTCTTTGAAATATATATTTGCTATTGAAATATTGTCAAGTTCTCATGTCCAACCATGAGGAGATGTGGCCATATTTCCTGTAGTAGAAGTTCTGAAAAATTGCGTTTTAAGATTGTATTTTGTATTAGGAGTATGAATTTTAGTTTTTTTTTTGGAGGGGGCAGTTACTATGGGGGGAACAGCATGTAACTGTATTCTGTACAATTAGGTCACTTCACGATTGTCACTTGCATTTGCCTCTTCCTCTCCTTTCCCCATAAACCAATCTACAGCAGAGACAAAGGTAAAATTAGATGCATCTCAGGAGATGTAGGGATCTTTAAAGGTGCCTCAGGATGAGGAAAAGGGAGGGTCCTGTCAGTGCATTACCTGTTTTCACAGGCATGGGACTCCCAGGATGAGATTCACGGCAAATGAAGATGAGGAAGACACTAGTAAAGGGGAGTAAAGCTTCTGACAGTAGAATAGCTCAATAGTTATTCTGGATGCATTGTAATTGTCCGTAATTGGGACTTTCAAAGAAGGGTCCCTGTACCTACATCTGTCTTTCACTTTTCTTTGCTGTCCAGTGCTTGAAAGAGAAGTAATATGGCTGTTGTTTTGTGTGGCCTACTGAGTATACCTTCAAGACTGGTCCATTTATAAAAGGTTTACCATTGGTGTGCAATATTGTTACATCAGATATGTCCAGAAAAGGCTGCAATCTACTGCAGTCAGCAGACATGTAAAATTAGCTGCGATTTTCAATAAGTAATGAGAATTTCTGGAGGTTTGTAGGATCTCATTTTTCATTAAAGTCCTATAATTTTTATATTTTTTAGTGCTTGTGTCTCTAGGACTTTTCAAGTAGCAGTTGCAGGCTTTGGATAGACATCTAGAACTGCAGAAATTGGTTTGTTGCAATCAATTACTCTCTGATTTAAAAGTGCAGACAGCTGGGGACAAAACAACATATGACTTTGTCAGGGTTGGATTTCACCACAAATAGGATCAGCAACTGACTTCGTTGTAATTCATAATATTAAGAAATGTTTATCCTCTGCTTGTTCATTTTAAGAGATTGGATTGGTTTGTGGCCATGGTGTTAACTGAGAAAAGGGTAACTTTGCAGTGGATTTGGTTCAGCTGCACTGGTTTACCTGAGGTGGATGAAGTGTTGTGCTATCTAATTCTCTGTAAGGTAGGCCAAGATTTCTTTAGATGGGGGGCATAATTTCACTTTGTTATCATTTCATAGGAAATTCAGTCAGCATTGCTTTTCCCAAGACTAATTTAAATCTAATGTCCAGGATTTTTATAGTGTTTGTACAAATTCAATATGAAATTGAGTTAAAAAACCCCAAAAGGATGTACAGCAATAAACAGGACTATTCTTTGCAATTTATCACTGCTCTGCCCCGATGATCTGGACTGTTCAGTAGTCAGAATACCCATACAACCTGATGGTCTGTTGATCTAATTTACCTGATCCCCATCTCTTTCCCACCCTGCTTGGCCAGGAGCAGTTCCATGTCACGCAGTGCACACGAGAGCTGATGCTGCAGCAGCGCTCCTGGGAGAAGCTGCCACTTTGGCTCCAAAGTATGGGTGCAGTGAGTAATATTCTTCGTTGCTCCCTTAAAAAGATGACAGTGTTTTAAATAATAAAACAACAATGCAAAGACTAGAGGGAAGAGCTGTCACAGCCTAATTGAAAGTTTGTTATGCTGCTTATACCATTATCATAAAAGTCTTTATCGCGTGCCTGTAAATGTGCAAATTAAAAACCCAGAGGTAATTTTGTATTTTATCTGCATTAAAAAAGATTGTGAAGTTATCATCTCTTTCATAGTTAAATAACTTTAACCTGTATGGTGACCTTTGAGTATGCAAATAACATAGCTTTGTTGGATGGAATACATTTTGTTAATTGTAACACGATAAGTGGAGAAAATGTGAAGAAAACAGGAATTCATTTTGAAGTAATCATAGTGGAAGGTTTATGAGATAAGGAAAAAGGAAACATTTTATATTTATGTGCAGGCTCAGAAGAATGAATGTCTACTGGTGTTCAAATCTGTGACTCTGCAGCTGTAATCAAAACCAGCAGGAGAATTTCTAACTTACATCACCAGCAGCAAACTTGGTGAATACATAATGCATGCCCAGAGACTTGAAGAATTTCAATAGGCTCTTAGGTAACAGGGCTTTTTTTTTTTTTCCCTTTTGTTCTCAGTTTGTAAGGCATCTTTGAAAAAACTTGATGCTGTGACCATGAAACTGAGTAATAATTAAACATTTTTCTGCAGGTCAGAATGATCATTTTCACATAAAGAGGAGAGAGAATGTAATGAACACAAGGAGAGAATTAGTTGCTCTTGGGCATAGTACAAGTTGGTTTTGAACAAGTCTGTCTTGTCTCGTGCAGACAAGCGTGCTGCCATGCTACCATGCTGCCTCCAGGCCTGCTCCCTTCCCCTGTGCATGTGTGCCCAGGGACATTTTGAGTGACCATGTCTTGATTTGGTAATCTCTGGAATGAAGTGGGTTTGATTTCCCTTTATACCTGTGACCTGGGCTAGAGATGCCAGTTTCCCTCTCCAGAGGTCTCCAGCAGGAGTCGTGAGCTGCTATATTGCTGTAGCCATTCTGGAGTGCACCCACATCCCACATACCATTACACACCCAGAAGCAGCAAAGTTTAAGCAAATTTCACCACTGATCTCAACAGGAACAGTTGCAAACTCTCCATGTTATTTATGGCTGACTTGCAAGCAAAGGTTTGGAAAGAGCTGGTAATAAGGTTGCAGAATACAAAGCTTTAAGCAAGGGATCCTGGCTTGAAGGTGTGCTTGGTAGTTAAGGCAGAGGAGGCCTGTGCTCCTAGGTCACTTGCTGCTGCACCCGCATTCACTGCCAGAGTGGCTATTCATGACAAGGCAGAGCAGACATCAGTGTTTCTGTAATAATGGGGCATTTTAGGCAGCTTGAGCTCTGTTGGATTATATATAAGAAAGAATGACGGAATTAAATTCCAACTGGAAATCTAGGTGAATTCAATTAATGTCTTTTTAAAAGCATTTACTTATTTTCATAATTTCCATATTAACAAATGTAAATTACACTCAAGTCTTTCTTTCATCTCTCATTTACTTTTCTGAGTGTATCTATTCTCCATTGAGCTATACCATGACCAATTCAGATTCATTGCTTTGAGGCTGAGCTGTTCGTTTTGCAATTCTGCTGTGTAAAATCAGGAGATAACCTCCTTTGCTTTTGTCTCACTGGATCCTGAAAAACTGGCTCTTTCTCACAGTAGATCTTTCTGATTACTGCTTACTCTGTAGGTTTTGACAGGAAGTTAGACAGACTTGGAATTAAGATTCCAAGGGGCTGCAAGCACGCTATGTTTTGACTAGTGCATATGGATATTTTTAAAGGCTGAAAACTATGCTGTCAGTCAAAAATGCATCATATTAACAAAATGTGGTTTCTCTGGCTAAAATGTGAAGGACTTTATCAAGGGGCATGGGCATTTTTAACAAAGAAAATCTCAAAAGACAGGGTTAGTCAAAGTGTCTCGAAAGAACTGGCAGTAATGTAAATAATTCTTGAGGATATTTTGCTGTAAACATTTTTTATAATATTCATATGCTCGACGCTATAAAGAGAAACCTCTTAGGTTGTTATGTACCAAGAAGTGCAATAAAGTACATGAAAGCAGAGAAAATTGAATTTTAACATGTACTTAAGTTATGGACCACTGGTTGAAACAATCTAATATTTGCACCTGCCCTGGTAATGTTTCATGCAGAAACTTCAGCACTGCCATCATGCAAGTCGCAGCAGTTGAATTTTCTATCATTTTCTCACCAACTCCTTCCTATGGGTTTTCATTCCAGAGTTCAGTACTTCTGTTGTTATCTGAAGCATTTGTAGGCATCCAGATCATAACAATATCATGAAGGACTTGGGCAAATTCAAATGTAGGCCAGACTTAGTTCCTTTCATTCACGGAGTGCAAGTCATTCTTTACATCAGCTCAGAGCTGAAATCAATGGGAATTGCTTAGTTCACACATTTCCTACTAAATTAAATCTCTCAGAAATTACAAAAATATCAAAGTCTTGAGGACTGCCAGCACAGAGCAGCAAATGATCACCCTTGGAAACTCTCTGGTCCTCCATGTGTTGGGGAGCTCCTGGGACATCACAGCTCGAACACCCACCCTGGCGCTGTAGGAGAGAATACTGTTTTACATGGGCCAGAACCATGCCAGAAACTTTATGCACTCCTGGGAGCACAAGCAGAGTTTTCTGGGCAAAAGCAAGCTGCAAGGGTTTCATGTGGTCTGAACTAGGATCTTGCAGGCATCTGCCGCAGGAACCCTTAATGGAAATTTATTTGCTGTGCTGAAAAAAGCTTTGTTAGATAAGTACCTCTGTGTCTTATCTTGTATTTCAGCTTCCAGGGCAAAAAAGGTGATTGCAAAAGTGATTGTGATGGTGTTTGGATTACTGGTAATGGAAAAGAACTTCTGTGTAGTTTTATTTATTTTTCTGTTGCAAAGATAGAAGACTGCAAAAGTTGGAAACATGAGCAGAATAGTAAAAAACATGTTTGCTACTGGATTCTAGGGAGTATTCATATGCCAAGAGCTCATTTGTGCTCTCAAACTGATAAAAGACTTATCCCAACAGGAAAGTCAAAGTGCAGACATATGAATCTAAAAAAATTGAATTCACTAATGTTTCTACCTGCTGATTTCTATACATGTTGAGGGAGAAAGTGAGCTGGGCCAGAGCAGGAATTTGTCCTAAGAATGTAGGAAAGATGCAGTTGCCTGTAGCATTCACTTGCTCTGACTTTCTACTAGCAGTAGGAAGATACCTGAGGAAATCTATTTATTGTTGCTGTTCCTAAAATGGAGCTGAACTGTTGGAGACAGAAATGTAAGTGACAACTTCCCACACATCTTCCTGTTTCCTCTGTTACCAAAGAAAGCCAGACCTCATTTAATCATATCTACTTGAGTATTCTCATCCATTACAGTTTAAAAAAGGAAAAAAAAAAAAAAAAAGGAGCACCATCCTATGGGAAACCAGAGTTAACTCTTCACAGAGCTCCATTCCATCAGTGGGCTCATTTACCTTTTCACAACAGAAGAGCTAATTGTACCTCTGAAAATGTGATGTTTTAATATTTGCCATTATTAGGTATAAAAGTGTAGTCATACATTAGCGGCTCCCGTGACAGAACTGAGAAGCAAACATGCTCATCTTATGCCGAAAGGCTGCATTAAAAATGGGAACAGATTATTACAGAAACTTAATAGAAAAAATCTTTCCCACCACCATATGGTTGTGATATAACACAAAGTGTTTTCCTGCCAAGATATCACATTACAATGGCAGGCTGCCAGCAGTTTCTCTCTTCCTCACTTAAACAACAAAAATATCCAAAAATAATTCTTTGGCTGAATGAGGCTGTTGCTTATAAACAAGAGCTATTGGCTGGTACTCAATCTACATCTCAGTTTCTGTAGAGGCAGTCCATTTCACTGTGTTTTATTCAGAAGAGTACTAGGAAACGGTTTATCCAGCTCAGATGCTCTAGGTCATTTCTTTCTGGTCCTGACCTTAGAAAGAAGAGGTCTTACATGGCTGCAGTCATCTGCTCTGATTTCTAGTTCTTGCTTGAACTAATTTTGATGTTGATGTAAATTTCAAGCCACCCTTGTCATCTCTCCTTGACTCTAAATTAATGCCTGTGCAGCTTGAAGTGGTGTGAGGTCGTTATTTTCCGGACAGGTTGGTAGGGTTCATTTGCTCAGTAGAGTTGAGACTCAGAAAATCCTGCTGAACGGGACCTTGTCTCTGGCACAACATGCATTGGTTATGGCGTCTGTAGTTGCTTCTAAAGGCTACCTTATGTGGTTAATATATATGACATCAAATTGTACTTTCTGTGTGTTAAAATGAGGAGGCTGGGAACCTTCTTTCTTTCTTAATACCTACAAGTAGAAAAAGCATAATATTTTAATTGCACATCCTAAGGTAGTCACTAATATCCCTAGCACCACAATGCAGGACTAGCTGGGGATACTCCTTCCTTAAACAGGAATTTCCCACGGTGGTGCTGATGTGTGTTGAGGAAGCATTAGATCTTTGTAACCACTGGTATCTGTTTCTCTGCCTGAAATACCTCTAGGAAATGCGCCTGTTAGCCCTTACCTGAAATCTTTAATGAGGACGTGATTTTATGTTCGGCCACATCCTCAGATGGGATAAATTCTTACAGCTTTTTTTGGCCTCTTCATGGGCATCTCCAGTTTTCTACTTCTCAACTGTGTCTATCTCTACTGAGTAAAATGCTGTCAGAACTAGTTACTTTGTGACCTGAAAGCACATCCTCAGTGCCACAGGACATCTGACTCCATTACTGTTCTCTCTGTCTTTATCTGCACCTTTGTTTTTGTGTAGTTCCCTGGAGATCATGGATATGTATCAAACCAAATAACTGTCCTTCAGGGGGCTAAACAATATTTGAAAAATATGGCACAATTTGTCTTTTGGCAAAATAATATCTTACTATGTGTGCTTGTTAAGCTTTCAAGCCTTGTTGAGCATAAGGATCCTATTTTTCTTACTGTCCTCACTTCCAAACCAGTGAGAAACTGAGTGCAGCCCAAAGAGATGCTCATATTGCACTACAAATAATTTTCCTCAGTTTCATCTTTGTTAGTATTAGTCACAGGTAATTTCATTTTGTGTGGACAGACTAACTTGATTAGCCACATTTAGATTAATGGTATGCTGACTTGAGCTGCATTACATAGCTGGTTTTTAGGTGCAAATGTTATGGTGGTTGATGTAATCTCATGTTCTAAATGAGATAAGTGTCTTATCGTGACACGTTGCTGCTTTTACTAATAACTACATTGCTTTTTAGTTCAGCTCATTTAGATGAACATCGTTCACATGTTCTTTTTCTCAGACAACCCATGGTGGAAACCTTTGGAAAGCAATTAATGAGTCATCTTGGATACTGCCTAAATCTTTGACAGTCAGCTTGAACAAATCAAGAATGATCCATGGAATGATAGACAGAAGTCCCCATGACTGTCAGCTAACCTGTCAGCTATTTTCTTGCTGCGAAGAATTTGAGGAAGGTGTGTAACCATTATGACTGGCTGTGAGTTGCAGCAGGTCTGATTCTGTCGTGCTCTGAAAACCTCTGAGGCAGTTTCTATTTATCATTGCTCTGCAGTGCTTCACACTGGGTCTCGTAGCCTTCTACCAAGTGAACCAAGAGACGCAGAGACTCAGTGTCCAGCTGCCAGGCTCTCTCCCAGTCTCCCTTCATTTGGTCACCAGGCTCTGCAGATAAAGTTCTGTGCTCTGCAGTGGAGAAGATGCAGTTACCATTGTGTACAGCACTTCAGCAGTATTTATGCTGGCATGCTTGTAACAGATTGGAAGACTGCTTGCTGGTAGAGGCTCAGGAGAAGGAATAACAATGCTTTTTTTTATCTGCACTTGTAGTTTACTGAACACTGGGGGCCCAAGCCTAGACTTGGTGTTCTGTGACAACAGCATCGGCTGTCACAGCGACACTGAGGGTGTTAGACCAAGTGCTAAATCTTGGTTCAGTAAATTGCAAGACAAAGAAATTCTGTTAGATTAAGCACAATAAGTGACAGGTCCATTTCTTGAAGCTCAAGTGTATGAAGAAATTGAGCAAAAATCTGTAGCCTCCGAATGAAGAGTGGTCTATTTGCAGAGATGAATAAAGATAATTATAATATCAAAGTCTGTCAGAACCAGAGAAGTTGGTGGCTGAGACACACAACACCCTGTCCTTTATACAATTAATGACTGTCAGAAATTATCATTGATCTTTAGCAAAACTCATGTTTACCCAAACATGAGGCTCCACTTGATATGCTGTAGCAGTCATAGGGCAGCATGAATAGAAAACTGTCCACTACTGACTATTCTGGACCTATGGCCTGACAGACTGGGATGGTTTTAGAACACCCTGACTACACAGCTGTGTTTGTGCTCTTCATATCCACCACCTATTTTCTTCCTTTTACTGTGGCTGACAATATGAATATGGACAAATGGAAAACTAGATGAATCACTTGATATTCAGGCAAGCTATGGAGCCCTAAAGAACTTTCTATCTTGTAAAAATTGCCAAAGAAAAGTGGGGAGTGTAAGTCACTGTAGATAAAAAAATCTCTCAAGTCTCAGACCTGTCTCTAAAATGGTGATTTAATGCAATTTCTTTTCTTCTGCTCACAAACCAAATATAGCAGTACTAGTTATTCCTTGTTAATCCTTTTCCCAGATATATTTGAATGCAGTCAGAGCCGAAAGCGGATGAGCCCAGAGGTCTTCACTGTCATTACCCTGTGGGATCCCAATCCTCTTTGCTATTAAGGAAATAGAGAGACATAGGGAAAACAATGGAAAACTGGCAGAGGTGACGTTTTCTACTTGGGGAAAGGATTCATCTCTCTTTGGTCAGTTCTCTACTCTATTTTCTCATCAGTCTCTCATAGTCTCTTGTTCCAGCTGTGAGCACTTATTTTGAATAAACCTGTTCCACTTAAACCAGGAAAGAATTCAGCCAGTGCTGTTTGTCCTTCCTGGGATGCTTTCCAAGTGCCCGCAAATCTGAAGAGGCTTCTGCTGTTTTGTTCTGTTACGCACTGGACAGAGATAGCCTTGAACAATCTTCCTGTCATACTGTGGGAGGCAGCAACGGAGAAAAGAGAGCTTCAAGTCAGTAATGATCCACTAAATGCAAGTTCAACAGTTAAGTACAGAAATAGTTTCCTGATCTGTCTCTTTCCAGTTAGGTTACATGAATTGTCATTCATCAGGCAGTAAGGCAACAAAGCTGAGTTTATGCAGCAACGCACAGCACCTCCTTTCCCCTGCCTCTGCTGCTTGGTTTTCTGCTGAATTCAGTCAAGGAGCTGCCAATTGCCACCAGGTGAGCCTCAGGAGCTGCAAGGAGGAAGGGAGGGACTTAGTGAACTGGCAGCTTGGAGGGTATAAACTTCCTGTTGCAGAGGGGGGAAATCAGATTAGGTCAAGTGCTTATGTGTCAGTGTGTATTCTTGGGCTCTTAGATATGAAGTGGACCACCCTGACATGGTAAGAACATTTTCTGTTCTCCTGTGTTGATAATTAAATTGCGAATTCAGAAGCTGATTATTTTGTAAAGTTTTCCTATGCCTTTGGTCAAGGCAGGCTCAGAAGGATGTCAATCATAATGTGTATAGTCATACAGTAAGGAGAAGGGAAGACCAAGCAGTAGTTCACCATTTTCTAAGTTGGCTGATTTAGGAGGATTCATTTGTATCTTAAACGCAGTTGAGAGGAAGGTAACCCCTTCTAGTGGGACTGTGTCCTTTTTGAATCTGTGCTGAAGGTTTCCCATTTACAGGACAATTGAAAGCAAGGGTATCATAGGTAAAAATGATGAATCTTACCTGTCTTTTCAACATGGAAGGTCTGTGGTGTGAAAAGGTGTATGTTATTCCACAGCTGTGCAAAATTGTGTCAAAGTTGTTACAGGAAGCATGTGATTATGGTAGCAGTGGGGTTAACCAGGCTCTCTGCTTGCCCCAGAGTAAGGTGAAAATGCATGCCCTGTTTCTAACTGAGTACCCTTCTACTCTCCCTGCTTCTCTCACAGTGCTCATGGCCTCATTGCAATAGTTTTGTGTACAAGCAAAGCACTTGCAAATAACATTTAATTTTACCTGATATGTCACAAAGTTTTTGAAGAAGACCTTGTCCCTCACTGTTTCCTTGAAATGTGCCGGCAGAGGGTTTAGCTGCATGTTTTTGTATGTAGCTGAGTGAACCTCCCTGTGGTGAGATCCCCTTTTCCATGCTCGTGTGACTCTTGGCTTCTCCTAACCAAGCAGTCTCTCCAGTCCCAGTAACACTGCATTCCACCAGGACAAAGGTGCTTATGCAGTTTCTGTTGCCTTTAACTGGCGTTTCCAACTGCAGGGAGATGCAGTGGGATTTACTCACTTTTATTTTCAGGTTTTTTGTCGTTTGAGACCTAGCATTCAGAAAAGTAGTAACAAGGGATCCTTGTCCATTCAGCTCCTTGGAACCAAACCTGTGTGGGAGCAAGGGGATGAACGTAATCTTGCAGGGCAAAGAAGAAAGGTAGAACAAAGAGAATGAACTACTCCTGCTGCCATTATGACTCAGTGAAGGGCTTTTATTCTTAATTTTTTATAATCTGTTTTCTTTTTTGAAAACACTTGTACAGTGCAAGATCTTACTTTCCATTGAACTGTCAAATGTGACCCATCCTAGGATAAGTCTCTTCATGCTCTAATTTGAGTGTAATGTTTAATATTGTCTTTATTTCTGCTTAGATGTCTGATCTTGCAAGGTGCTTATGATGGCTGTGTTGCTAGCTCCTCACCACACTGTGAAACTGTGGGTTATCTCTGGTGGGACTGGGTTGTTAACTGGTGCCCTGTTTGGTTTTTTCTAGACACTGTGAGGGCAGTGAAAATCTGAGGTAAGGAAGTAGTGCAAGCAGAAGCAATTGTTTCTGATGACAATACAGTAACGTGAAAAGAGCCTGAAGTTTATAAATAGGACATTACACAATAGAAATTAGATAATGGGAGGCTTGGGAGTGTAAATCATGAAAAGTGGAGAGCTCGTGGTGTTTTATAGCTACAGAACATGTTCTGTCATAGCTATACTGTCTTTGAGATCCAAGAGTGGCTGATATGGTTCAGACCTTTTAAGACCTAACCATTTTGTGGGGAAAATACTGCTTTTTCTAGTTCCTAGTAGGCACCAGTTTTCTCAGTGAAGTACAGTGAAGTTGCTTTTCTGAAAAGGTTTGGTTTTCATGTGATGTGGACAGTTGGTGTTATGGCACATCGGTTGAAACCACAGTGCCAGGCCCTTTAAATAGCAAAATGGAAATTTGCTGAAGTTTGTTATTGGAAACACTTCCATGGAAAAGCCACTTCTCAAGAAGTAGCTTAGATGTGTAGTCAGTTCCTGTTGTGTTTCCTTACAGGCCACATGTTTTTCCATTTTCACTGCTTTAAAGAGAGCTTTGGCTGCAGAGCTGGCTAAAGGACAACTTGCTCGAACAAAGCTCTGTCCAGGATGAGCAGTATGGAGGTAGACGCAAAAATATTTGGGGCAAATTAAAATGTCATCAGCTGAAGGTTTGTTTTAAAGGAGGTATTAAATTAAGCAGCTTCATGTGTGGTATTCCATCTAAAGACATAGACTTTTAAAACACAAGCCTAAAGCTTTTCTGGAAGAAAGAACAGAGGTCTTCCCTGCTATGTCCTTCTTAATTTCAGAAGGATATTATTTCCTGTACCCAGCTAACAAACTGAAAGAAAATACTATAACTTCTGAACTATGATATTGGTAGCTGTGTTAGTTAAGTGGTATTTTCTGAGGAATTGCTCTGTGGCTTTAAGGACCTCAGTAAACTTCCAAGAGGTGAGAAGAAAAACTTTTCCAAGTCTAGTTTTATGATGTTGACTGTCTCTACCTCTTGTGTTTCATGCCCTTTTTCTGCAGTGGAAAAAGTGATGTAGCTGGTCCTTTTTAATAAGGAAATGGACTTGAAATCATCTGAGTGAGCTGTTGAGGTAACACAGTCAGGAAGAAACAAAGACCCCTTTTAAACACCCTACTTGTCCAATTGGGAATCCTTTCCAGAGTCCTAGAAAACTGTATCCAAACACAGTCTTAATTTCAAGTGGCAAAATGTTGACTACTGTGATGCAATAGGCTGCAGGCAGAATGTGGAGGTTAAGTGTCTCCTCCAGAAGCAGCTGGCCTCATAGCATGCCACTTCATGATGGTGTGTGTAGGGTAAGCTCACTAGGCAGCCCCTCCAGTTTAACAGTTTTCCCAAGTGCTGGAGATTGGGATTTCTGCCTGCATGTTTATCCATTACCTCAGTGTTTGCTTGGCCTGTGACAGACAACTATCATTTAACTTTCCAGCCTTTACAAGATTTGCCTAAGCTTATCATCTTTTGATGTAGGGTCTCTCTTTATTCAATTCTTCTCATATTTCAAAGGCATTGTCCCACTTCAAAGATCTCCTTTGAACCTACGTATTATTGTGGGTTATGCTTTCTGCTTCTTTTAATTATAATCTACCTGTGAGGTTTTGGGGTATGTCTTTGTTACTACAGTGAAGCTCTGAGTCTTCTGATTTAGGAATTAGTGTTTCTTTATAAAGTAACTTTAGGGTCAGTAATGTTATATGAGTAAAAATACAGTTGTATCTGAATCCTGTGGAAAAGAAGCCCTGTACCTTTAATCACAAAAGGAAAGCTTTCATATCTAAGCATTGTTCATTTGGAAAAAGAGCATCAAAATCTAAGCATCTCTTGGGTGCATCTATTTGTCAGAAGTACCCACTTGTAACTTCACAGTATATATGTATGGATTCTAGAAGTTAGTGGGGGCTTTAAAGTGTCCTTAGACCCCTGCATTCATATATGGCTGCTTCTCCCATCTGAAGTTGTCCACATGCTGATTTAGGCTTCTCTCCCAATCATGTTTTTTGCCAGGTCCATGCTACAATCATTGGCCCATCTCCAGTTGTGGTGAGCTTTAATTTGTCTCCCTATGCAACCATGGCATTTCTTCCTGTGTGAGGTATCCCAGGGAGCTGCCTGTCTCTGTGGGGTCTAGGTTTCTCCTCAGCATTTGTTCTACTACCTGATAAAGGATAATATCTCGAAGAGGTGTAGGGGAAAAATTAAAAATGCAAAACATAAGGTGATGGAATTGTGATAAATATTTTATAGAAGGCATGTGTATTTTCTCAGTGTATTTCATAACGATGCTTGGAATCAATTATTTTCAAACCTTTAGAAGAACCCTGTGCTCCTATTACAGCATTCTGTATTTTGAGAGTGAATTTTTATGCCTGTTCTCTGTGTCAGCAGTCCTAACAAAGTTACTGTGTATTGTGCTCAAAGGGAATACATTCGTTGTAATCAGACTACTGCAGTGTATTGCTATCCTCTGAAAGCAATAGTAGTATGAATTGATGGTGGTATAAGGAAGACTACTCTCTAGCCCCATTAATTTAAACTTAGAGGAAGGTAATCAAAAGGGAATGCAGTAGTGAAATCTTAGTTTCATTATACATGATTTCAAATAAAGAGCTTCAAAATCACTGCTTGATTTGCTTGAATGTTTGTGGATTGCTCTAACCTGGCATTTATTATTGTCAATTAAGAATTCCTAAGCCACCCTTTACAACCACCACTATATTTTAACGCATTTTATTCTTCTCACCCTGTCCTTCTCACTGTTCTCCAGCTTACAGATGGTACTGCAACACTGTAAAAGGTGCAGAAATTTACATAACAGAGTGGCAAGTGTATTTGTCCTTCTAGAATATACTCTACTACAGCACAAGTACCTTGTAGTGTAGAAATTGCCATAGTAACTACTCATTTCTTATTGATTAGATGGATAAAAATTCTCATAATATACAAGCAGAGTAACTTGCTGGCATATGGCTTCAGGCTACCCCTGTGGCAAGTCTTACTTAGGTATTCTCTCCTTTTTCTGCATGTAAGATGTTTTTAAAATGAATTAGTATTCCTTGGATTAGACCACAAAATAATTCTTCATTTCTGCCACAATGGAGTTTAAATTTAAAGTTAGACTTGATATGCAGCTCCTAAGGCAGAATGTTAACTTGTATTGGTTTGTTACTGGATTAGGACAACTAGGTTTCACCTCAGTGTGAAATCTGGATGGAGAAAGGGGAAGAAAAAGCCCCCTCCCAGAGTGACAGAGAGCTCTGCTTCAGAGCTGACCTCTAAAGAGTAAAACAGAGTATTTTAGTTTGGCAGCTGTGATAAATGTTTTCGGAAAGTGCTTTTTGAATGTTCTAATTGGTTGCCTGAGAAAACGAGCCCTTTGTTTCTCTAGTAATACCACTGACATGGTACTGCTCTTCAGCTGCGGTATTGTGGGTGCTTACCGAGGGCAGGCTGAGGCCCGCAGTGAGTTATGGGGTCTGACAGCTGTCTGGCTTCGTGTGCTGCGCTTGCTGAGCACACCACTGTCTCTTGAAATTCTGAAAGATGCTCCAACAAGGCTTCTATCGAGTTTGTTGTGGAAGGCAAGCTTTTTGAGAATTCTATCAGGGGAATGAAATTGTGAAGCACTTAGGCAGGATGTCAGTTAAAATTAAGCCCAACACATTCTTCAAATGTGAAGTATCAGTTTATTCAGAATAATATAAAATGAAAGAACAGCAATGCTCAACCAGTTTTTTACACTGTAAATCTATTCTAATGTTCTTCTGGAGTCTTCTGTGAGGCTTAGTTGTGATTATACTCATTCTGTCTGATTATTTTAGAATAATATTAGTTAGATGTACAGGAGACTGAAGATTTTAGAGCAGTTTTTACTTCAGCTCTTCCAAGCTGTTATTGCAGATGCTACTCATGCAGACCTGTTTTACTTGGCTTGGAGGCCTTTCCTATCTCCCAAAATTAAAAATGTGGAGTTAGGGCATCACTTTTCTGTTGTGCCACCTTTCAACTCTGTTATCTTTACCTACAGCCTGACAGTCTCATTTCAAACTTCGTGTGACCTTACAGTTTGAAAGAGATAATAATCCATAGGGCTACAGGAAATGATGTTGGTCTTTCAATAACTTAGTCCTTCACAGAGACAGTACTCAGGAAAAGATTCTTCTCCCTGCAGTAGGCTAAAAACAAATGGAGGAAATGCTTTGGCAGCTGTAGATAGCTTTCATCTTTAACAGGCAGAAATAGGCTTGGCTCTTCTTAATCTTTGGCCTGAATTCTTGTGTGCTTTTGTAAAGACTTTCACAGGCAGCAGTGAGAGGTGCAGTGTTTAGCATATTTTGTCTGTGTGCTAAGATCTGGAAGGTGGGCCCAGAAAGCAGGCAGAAATGTGGATGAGCAAAGAGAAGTATGTAGAGGGTGAGGTAAGGGTTTAGGTTGATAAATGAAGGGTTTTTTTATAGTTACACTGCTTTCACTCCCACGCCTTTTGCCCAGTCTGGAGGGAAAAGACAACCCAAAGGAGACTAAATTAGCAAAAATTTGCACAGAGGATTTCAGTAGTACCTTCAAGACTTGGGACTACTGGAATTCCTGTCCTAGCACCTTGCTGGGGATATTGGAAAGGAGCTGGCTGTTGAGAACCCTTCCTGTGCTGGCTCTGAAGGACAGGGAAAGGTTTTCAGAAGACAGCTCATGTATGGTTATCACAGTCATTAATATTTGTTCTATTGGGTGTCTGTACTGCTGGTGCAGTGACCACTCTTGGGTAAGCATCTCTGCTTCTTTTGCCACTGGGACCCATTTTTGTTGCCTCACCACTACAGATGAGAAATGATCTGTTTTCTTTCCTCTTGTAAGGAAGGAGAGATTTCCTTCCTCGTAAAACAGTGTGAAAAAAAGTGGAAAACTGAACCCAGAGACACAGGGGCCAGGGACTCTCCAACCTGCTGATTTCAAAGCTTGCCTATTTTCTATTGACACAGCATCAGGGAAACAGCCTTGTGCGGTTTCAAACACCTTGTTCTGGTGTTATGTTCTAATGCTTGCCAAAAAAACTTTATTTTTGAGGGGAAACTAATGACTGGGTACATTTTATTCAACTGAGGAAATCTGCATGGAAAGAATATATTCCAGGGAACGTCATTTTTTTTTTTTTATCAGTATATTGTTCAGAATATGGTATGCTTAGTATTTAAGTTTCAGGATACTTGTCATGCTTAGGTATTTTCTGTTAGTGTTTCAGAGGCATCTGCAGATGGCTCTTACTGGCAGTCTCCCAGATTGTTATAGAAATAAAAGCTGTATATTGGGCATTGCCAGGTGTGTGTGAGGGTATCTAAATGCATGTATGTATTTGTGTATGTATTTAAAATTCCTCCTGTGTGCAGATATTAAAAATATCCTCTTGGGGATTGCACTGTGACTTGCATACTTGGAGGCAAAGGCTCTGAACAAAAAGAACCTTTCCAGAATAGAGTGAAATGAGCTGCAGTTGCTTGTGGGTTTTCAAAGCAATGGCAGCAGTCAGAATCTGGCCAAAGTAATTAACTTACAAAGCATGGAAAGGAAAAGCAGCATGTGGAAGATATAATTAATAGGAACATATAACAGTCAGCTCTCACATAATAAATTGGCAGCTATGCATGAGGTAACTGCCTTTTATTTGCAAAATGCTGTTGGAATTTTTTAAAAGTAATTGCACATTTTCTTCCATTTCCACATGGTCGTAGAGAACATAGTACAGTACAAATACCAACAGGAATGCAATAAAATCATCACTGTTGTTTGTTGTTTTTCCTGCTTAGGGCTATGATCTTATTTGAGCCAATGTCCAAAAGAAAGGATGAATATATTTTAGCTCAGAAAAAGACAAGTAATAAAACATTTTAGTGAGGTTTAATATGGAATAATTTAGAAGGACAAGGCAGGAACAACCAGAATAAATAAAAGTAAATGGTCAGATATCTATTTGCAGAATAGATTTAGTAATGCATTCTCCTGACTTCAGTAAATAATGGTTAAGATAAATGTTCTGAAATTCTTCCATTTTGGAGGCTTGAATTTTCCCCATCTGAAGGTGTACTGCAGCTTTTCCTGCAGAGCAAGCGTGACATCTTTGGGTACACCACGGATGCTGGAAGATCTTAAAGCGAGCACATTCTACCCCTTGCCTGGTGCAGAGCTCTGGAAGGCTGTGGGATGGCACCAGGGCTCCCTACAGCCAGCTGCTGCTTCAGCTGCCTCCAACAGCCTGCTGCAAAACACAGAGCTGCAGTCCTGCTCCAAACACTTGCAACCGGAAACTGAGGAGTGCTTGCAACTGGGGTTTGCTGCTCTGCCCAAAACATCCAAGTTACTAGACTTCCTAATTGCTATTTCCAGGCTTCTCAGTGAAGGAGCTGCATGTCACTCCTGCTGCTACCTGATATGTCATTCCCCTCTCTACCCAAGTGAGAATTTATACCACTGCTTTGTTAGTCTGGGTTTTCTTTTGGTTTTAAGCAATCTGATTGCCATCACTGCAATAGTGGGAAGGAAAAGGGAAGTCTAAAACTACTCTATTGTAAACGTGAAGGAGCTGGCCTATTTTGTCTTTGAGTGAATGAGGATGGGATCTTGTAGTAACCACCGAACACTGGAGTGAGTTCTTATCACCATAAATGTGATTAGAAGCTTTACTGCTGTTTAAAATTGAACTGCCTGAAGACCAGGAAATAGAGTTTCCTGTGAAATATTCCTGCTGTAACCAGTCTCTGTACTGCTGACCCCAAGGGATCTTGCATTTACTGCAGGCTGAGTCTAGTAGGCAGCTTGCTGCTGAACGAGGACTTTAAATAGCAAGTTTTAAAAAAAGTACATCCTTGCAGTTTTTGTGCTGATGAATTGAGAATGATGTTCTAGCAAGCTCTAACACTCCAAATTAATTAGCAGTGATCCTTTTAACAGGATAATTACTATATCAGCAAGTGGTAAACTCAAAATGAATACAAGTAGTTCCAGCTTGCACCCACAAGGAAGAGCGGTGTTGTGGCTCTACCAAGTGATTCTAAATTCATCCCAGTGTGAAAGCACAGCACAGCTTGTCATCAGAACCATCGCTTTTTTACCTCTAGACTTGAATTAAAATCCTAAATGATGTTGCATTCCATTCTACATATGTCTACCTCACAACACCATGGCAAGTAGTGATCGGCTTTTAAAACTGCTGCTGAAAAAAGGCTGAGAATAAGGAGAGAAGGTGTGGCACATTATTACTACTGTATAAATAGTAGACAGGGCTATGAAGCATAGGATACTTCCTTACACCTGTGCATTTTCTTCTTTCATAATGGAAGGGTCTTATCCTGCATAGAACAGTAATAACTCACAAGTATAAACACATGTTCACATCTTTGGTGTTTGGACTTTTTCAATAGGTTCATATTTCAAAAAGAAATGTGTCATTGCTTATCAGGCTGTGGATAAATAAGTATACAACTGCTGCAATGATGGTAGAAACACTTTCTTTCATTCCTGAAACCAGACTCTGGTTTTCAGGAAGCTGAAGCTTTAGAAAATAAGGTTTAATTTTGTGTTTTTAATATGGGAAATTACCTTAATTAGGTCACTCTATATTAGGTTTTCTGCTCTCTTTCAGAATGGATGAAGAAATCTGTAAAAGCACCTGCCATTTTCTGTGGCAATATAATTTTTAGGCAGACTTTCAAAAATCATTTATCTTACTTTCAGCCTCTCTAACCTAAGTCCAGCAAAATCAATGATCTTATACTGATCTGAAGTGTGCTCTTGGGAGAAATTGGGGCCTGTGTTGTTCACTACAAATGTGAAAGTAGTAAAGTATTAATTATTAGCCATTTCTTAAAAATGGATTTTGACACTCACCAGACCAGACAATCTCTCAGGTTATTTCATGGGACCTTGTGGTGCTTTAAAAAAAAACATGAAATGCTTGCCTGAATCCTTTGCCTTAGATTGCCTTGAGCAGCAATGCCATCTTCTTTCTAGAGAGATTCTATGTCTGGGTCAAGCCACTTTTAAAAATCATACAAAATGGAGACATTTAAAAAACTGTCTCAGCTGTAAGAACAGAACTGTAAAATCAAGAGGAAAAAGTATTTACAAATATTTTGGTGAGGTTTTGTCCATGTCTGTTCTGTGCGTGTTTGTTCTAACTGGTAGAAATAGATAGACAAGCAACTCTGTAGAAAATGCCTGTAGCAAATGCAGTTGTTTTCTAGTGATCCGGGGGACTGCTTTTTCCTTTTTGTTGAGGTTTAGGTTATTCAGACCAGGCAGGTCATAAGTCTTTTGTATTCAGTTCCATGGTGTTGCATAGTTCTTAACTGAATCCAGCCAAAGATGAGGTAACATCTGAAGAAGGTTTCCTTAAACTTCTGGAATGAACAGAGTTCTCATGTCACAGTAACAGCACTAACAAGTCTGCACAGTTGTTGCTGCTGAAGTTCCTCCTGTGCATGGTGAACATATTGGTGATCACACTGCAGTTATAGCCCTGCCATCCTAGTAGAGCTCAATGCTTTTGTGCTTCCAATAAAGGACAGGCTTGTCCTTTGACTTGAATACATGCAAGTACACAGGTCAGCACAGTGCCACCAATGGTAATAACCAATGTTGTTAGTGCTCCCAACCTTTCTTGATACTACAAACTATGGCTACAAAATCGCTGTGAATAATATAACATGGAACTAGTCACAACCCACCATATAAATGGATTTTTTTTAAAGTCCCATTTCTATGAATTTGCTTGAGAAAGTTCCCCTACAGTTTAGAAGAAATTAATGTTCTCTTGATGGAAAAGATGACTTAGGCACTTAAGATGTATTTGATCATATAAACTGGCAAAGCCCTTCTGAAGAAGCTGTGGGAAATGCAACCTATTCCAAGTCAGTAACTGCTCAGTGATGATCTGATGGAGCTTGGGATTCCTCTTTTGGAGGCACAGCAACGAACTCTTTCATTTCATTCTCTTGGTGACCAGTAGCATGAGCATGAGCTTCATAAGGCTCACATGGGCAGCAACAGACTTCTCCTTTCCTGCTCTTCTGCAGAACGGTAGCACGGAAATCTAATGTTATCACTGCCAGCCGATACAACTGTAGAGTCACAACTAAGATATTCTTAGCTGTAAAAAATACCAGCATCTGATTGAATATTCTGAAGTGGCCCATCAGAATTGAGCGCACAATGAAGAAGGGGCCATCCTGTATGAAAAGGCTGACCCCAATGTTCCAGAGTTCTGCGCTGTACCTGCACAGCAGCAGGCTGGGGATCCGCCTGGCCGATGCACTTGCTTTGCAGCCAATGTGCTGTACTGGAAATAAAACAGGTATGTTAAAACAACTTTGAGCCAGGAATGGCCTAAAGGGCATTCACAACACAGGGTACTCTGGATTACAATGCATTCACCTGTAAACTGTGTAACACATAGCATACCCAGCTTCCAGGATGCTTTTTAGCAAAACACGCTGGACTCACCTGAGGCACTTACATGGTCTGACAAACTGGACTAAAAACCACTTCCCATTTTGTTTCCCTCAAACATACCCATATCTCTACACTTCTGCAACAAGACACAGAAATAGATCACCTAATGATTCTTCATGACTTCCCCAGACCTTTTTTTCAGTTAATCAACATGCCGAGCCAGTATGCATCCTTAAGAAAAAGAAGTGCGCTGAAAAGGAATAGCCAGAGCTGTAGCACTTCACTTTGTTCCAGGCTAAGACATTGCTTTTAAAATATTCACCAGGTAGCCGTTGCCTTTTTCATGCGTCAGAGTAAGAATAAGGCCTGTTGGTGCCAGGCCATATTGAGCATTATGTGGTTTCTGTCTGCCAGGTAAGGCTTGAGGCACAGTTACTTGTTCTTAGCCTTATGGGTATCAATTTCACACAAGTGCTGGAACGTGCACACATGGGTTCCCCTTGGCTATAAATGTGGTGGTGGGCTCAAATGCCCTCTACAGTGTAGTGCTCAGAGAAGGAGCATCAGAAGGGTTTGTGGGGGTAAATTTGGCTGTCTCTCACAGAAATATGTGAAGCTTAATTAACCTGTCTCTTGGACAGGGAGATTTCACTGGTTTAAAAGACATCTCTACTTGTGATGCAGCTACAACCACAAAACATTGCAACTTGCCAAAAGAATTTTGTTTGGGTCAGTGCTGGGGTGGGGGGAGAAAGAGATGAGACTCAAATGGAAAATGAGCTGTAAAATGTAGAAATTCGGTGAATCCATTAGGCAAAGCTTCAGCAGCATCTAATTTTTTAATATGCTTCTGTGCCATTGCTGTTTAAAAGTCCTAACTGCATTGCTGTCATCTAATCATAAGTGCCTAAAAATTTCTTTTACATCATGTTTGATGTGTGAGTAAATATTCTGATGCTTGAACAAAAAGCACTATCTGTGCAACTGTACAGAACTGCCTAAAATAAACTGTACTCATAGTAATTTCAGGAAAATGTGTGAGGAGTAATTTAATTTTTAACTGGTAAATGTAATTAAGTAAGTGGAAAAGCAACAGCTAGAGGAAAAAAATGAACAGATTGTTTACATGCTATTTGAATTTATTTGTGTGGTGATGTATATAGGAGGTTTTTTATTTGGTTGGTTGAGGGGTTTTTAAACCTGAATGCTGTGCATCTTTAATAGACTATATTTTAGCAGTAGCAGGGATTTTAGCTATAATAAAGCTGAAACATGATTGCATCAGATTTTTTTAGGAGGTGAGCTGCTGAGCTGAAATGCTGAAATATTTTCATAACTTCCCTGTTGGAAACAAAGCCTAGCACTGTCCATAAAAAAAAAGACTAATGAACAAAATAATATTCCAGGAATTTTTAATTTATTATTTTAGTCAGTGTGTCAGCCTAGAAATATATTTTATATAAGATTCTACTGGGCATAATGCGTTTTTGAATGCCTATAGTTGTTGCAGACTTGTGTTTGGAGGCCAAAATGGTTGAAACAGATGATGCTTCAGAGAGCTTTCATTGCTCTTTTTGGACAGGGAGAAGCCCTTTCTGCCCAGGGACAAACACCGCCCTGAGCTGGCTGAATCACTGGCCCTTTTAGATTAAGATGATGGTGAACAGTCCCAACAACATATGGTCCTTTAGGTCTCCTGTGAATAGGTCATTTCTCCTGTGCTTTTGGCTGTGCTGTTCTGTGGTTCACAATTGCTGCCCCTCTGTCGGCTCCAGTAACCTACCCAAATCTGAGCCATAATATAATAGACCAGATCTAACTTGAGAGCTCACATCGTGCAGTTTAAGGCAGTAACAGGCAACTGGAGCAATACAATAGTGCAATCTTTTTTTCCTTTTCCTGAAAGTAGAGAGCTCTATCAGAGAGATCAGAGGTTAGCCAGAAACAAGTGTTTCCTCAAAAGAAAGCACCATGACCTTTCTTCAAATCTGTTGTCATATGAATTCCTCTCCACCAGAAGTCCTTGGTACAGCCTGTAGTGTGTGTACAGTCACAAGATGTACCAGCAAAAACTTAAGAGGATTTTTTTCTCTTTTCTCGTCTATGTGCAAGTACTAACCTGCAAGATCAAGTGGAAACTGTAACATACTCCAGGTCCATACAGCAAGAATTGCATTTATGAGAACGTAATTCTTCCTATGGGAGGGGAAAAAGTGATAAAAATGAAGATGCAGCTTCCTTTTGTGATCACAAAAATGCTTCCTGCAGTGTTTGGAATGTCATTTGAAGGGTAACTGAGTGAAGCTGATTGATTGATTTATATGTGCTTTTACAATGCAACACTAAGGAAAACAGAAGCACCTTTTGGATGGAATTTTTGCTGTTAAGGCTTGCATGTTCCAGCTGTGTAATTACACTAAATATCTGAAGGTAATGCTATAATAATAAGCATATGAGAATAGACTCTGTGGCTCAGGGGGGATATTGTTACCCTTATAGTGATTACACGTTCCTTGCAAGCCTGAAGCTTCTCCGCCAAGTGGGAAGGACTCTCTTCCTGCTCTAAAGGCATTGCTGTGATATTTAAAAAAATAAAATATTGTATTTGTTAGAGAGGACGAACCTCTTCTGTGACTCTCTTTATGACGGATGTTCACAGCTCATCTCTCAGCAGTGTGAGGGGGAGGTGAGCTTACTTTCTCTGGGAGAGATCACAGTGTTGAAAATTCACACCAGACTGTGCCATTCCCTTTCTTCTTATCTTTGAACACTTTGCCACTCTACCATGAAATACACATGAGATAACCAAAGAAGCAACTTGAATAATGAATCACTTAGGCCAGCTCTGGATGCTTCCTTGCCTGTCTAAAACAATTCATTAACCTGAAGGAGGCTTACTGTGTATCCAGTGTTTCAGCTCCTGTAGCTGTAAGAGCTGAGGCTGCCTGGCTGATAGGCTGCTCGTTTGGCTCTCTGAACCCTTTTACTGTGATGGTGTGACATGCTTCTCTGCTGGCAACACGTGAGTAATCCCTAACAAAGCTCCGGGGAGCTCACAGAGGAAAAGGCAGGAGCAGGCACACAGAGCCCTTGGACATAGCCTTCTGTTTTCTATGGGACACGCAGTTTTACCAGTCTGAACACTGCATGTTATACAAATATCTTGCATGGTGCAAGTCATTTGTGTCAGCAAAAAATCCTTACCGAACATCCTCAATGTCCAAGGTTTCACTAGCAAATTCAAGTATATCTGCTGCTGTTCCCACAAACATGAGAAGCAGCTGAGACAATTGATCCCGGGTGATCTCAACTCCAATGGGGAGAAGCCATCTCCCAACTACTAGTAGCAGTAGAAAAGTCTGGTGGAGGGCCAGTGTCCATACAGTCTCACAGATTGTGGAGAGCTGATTGACAAAGACTTTAGCCTGTTTAAAAAACAACAATAATATACTGTAACTTCAGGAGACTCATGTTATAGGTACCTTCAGAGACCGTAATTGTCTTTGAGCCTGCTTTTGTTCTCTTTCACATTGTATGAGAACAAATAATTTCCATCTGGCAGGCCTGGTTTGAAAAAGGCACTTTATACAAACTTTGGATAATGAGTATTAAATCTTTCTCTGTATACTACTTCTCCTGTTCTCATTTTTCAACTGAGCATTATACTTTACAGAAACATTACCCAGGCGCTTTCTAAATTCAGTTACTGAGACGTGCAGAAGAATGGTAGGAGCATCTCTTCTTTACATGGAGGCTGGTCTTAGCAACAATAGTTAGCATGCACCATGCTGTATTTTCACTATGTGATTTTCTAAACTACAAATATGTATAACATACATGTCTTCGGTTGTACGCTGCTTTTTTTTTTCCTTTTCCCTCATGCTGCAAGGTGCCTATCTCTAACTGTCATAAGATCTCTACCAGAAACAGGAAAAGGTACCCTACCGTCTGAATGATGTGGTGATCTGTTCCCTCACTTCCATGACTGTTCTCTCTGGATTGATTGAAGTCTTGATTGCTGACATTCACCTGTACTGCCCCAGGCTCATTGCCACAGTACTGTTGTGAAGAAAAGGATGACACACGTGTAAACATCCCACCCAGGGAGCAGATGTGCTCTATGGCTGAGCGTGTCCTGTTTTGCTGAACTGCAGGGGGTTCACTTGTGAAGGATATCCGATGTTTACAAAGGTCCTCACTCGTAGTGTAATTCCCCCCTTCTTCAGAAGGGAGGAATTCCTCTCATGAGAACAAGAGTGATGTGTTGGTAGGTTCCTGAGAAAGTACAGGGTTGTGCTGCAGAAGAGGAGGCAAATTCAAAGGCCCACGGAGTGGGTGACATCTCTGTGCTCTCAAGTCTGCACCCTGGGAATGTGATCTGCTTGCAGCTCTCCTGAACTGGCTGCTGGGTTCTCTACACGGTCTCTTTTTGGTTAAAACAGTCAATTAAGGTGAAAACTGGTCATGGTCAGGCCCTATAGTCAAACTTGTTCTCAAAATATCTGCTTCTTTTTTCTCCTATTCCGGAAAAGCTCTCTGAAAACATCACTGTTTCATTTTTCTGTATAACTTCCTTCAAGGCTGAAAATGAGTTTGAGGTAGGATATTTGGGTTGTATTCTCTACCGCTCCTGCCCCTGCTATGCCTTATTTTGTAAGGAAATTCATAGGGTGAGAGGTGAAATAAAGGAGTATTTAAGAGAAATAGACCTGTATTGTTGCCTATCCCTTTGAAATAGAATAAAGGGTACTTTTACTTTCTGCGAGAACATGGTGATCTGGAAAATTAAGTGTTAGCTAAAACACATTGTTACTCCAACTACAGTAAACCAGTGATGGGGCTACGTTCTGTTTGCAGCACCTTACTGCTGTTCTACCTTCATGCCCAAGGCTGGCTCAGGAGCAACTGGGGGGACATGGCTCCAAAATCTGTCTTCATAACAACCTGTAACATGTCTCTCCATTGTAATAAAAAGAGGATAATTAGAAAATCAAACCATGCTCTTCCTAAAGACTTTTATCCTGTCCTGGTTTTGCCAGAGAACTGCAGAAGGTTTGCATTTCTCCATTGGGCCCCCCACCATTTTATTGCACAGGGATTGATTCTCTGCAACAATTGGAATGTGTTTGAGAGCATACTGAGTAGCTGTGTTCAGCATAAAGCCTGCCAATATAAGAGAAACATTTTCCAGCAAATTTCAGATTCTACTTTGATACTTTGCTTGGTCTCCGATAATGTTGTTCAGTATCTGGGCAAATTCTGCCTCTTGTCTGACCTTGTGGTAGATAAATTTCCTGAGACTTGAAAAATCTGGAAAAAATGTCAGTGCTTGTTGCTTTTAGAGTTGGCGGTAAAGAGTCTTAAGCTGAATGCTTGTCTTATTTGAACAGTGGGTGTGAGAGTCTTGAAAGATTGACACACAGATGTGAGGAAGATGGTATTTCCATTTGGTCTGAAGTTCTGGGTATGGAAACATTGAGATGGAAGGGCTGGTACTCTCTGCTTGGCTACAGCCTTGTAGGGCTAATCTCCCTGTGTTTGCCCTTCAACTAAAAGAGAAAGAGGGAATGGCTTGTTCAGAGGATGTTTTGGAAATGGTGCTCTGAAAAGGCATCTGTATCTGCTGCCTGCAGAAAACCCCTAAAGTCTATGGAAACCCACCCCCAAGGTCAAAGTCAGGCTGAGTTACTTCCACTGGCTGTGTGACACAGCTGAGGAGACCACAACCTAAAAATATTGCATAACTGTCCTAACCACCCCAGAATACTGAGTAGTGAATATCAATAACTAGCCTGGGTAGGGCAAAGGGATGACTAACCTGTGCAGGAGGAGGAAGGCTGGCTCTGACAGCCTTTGGTTTGTCATTAAATCTGCATTTAAGCTCACCCCTTTGGCCCCTTGCCTGGTCTCTGGCATGATAAGAGGAAAGCAGCCATGAACCTGTACAGAACTTCACCTCCAAGTCTGAGGAGCTGCAGGACTCAGCAGCTTGATTGCTAGAAGGAGGCAGAAGCCGCCATGCCATGGCTTTCAGAGGAGCTCTTTTTCTCATTTTCTAATGGCACAAAGGTGCAGGAAATACCTCTAAGAAAAATAATTCACATTATTGGTGTCTTTGGTAGGTGTCCTTCCTTCCATGTAATTTTTGTGAGAACTTCCAGCTGAGAAGTGAGTTACTATTTCAGAGCAAGGCTCTGACATCTTGGACGGAATCGTAAGCTCAGGGCTAGTCCATAGCTCTTGTCAATCACATCCAGGCAGGAAATGGAAATCTGCATCTACAAAGCCAGTCCTTTAAGTAGGCTCCTGGATTTTTTGTTTAAGAAGGCTCCTGGGTTTTTTTCATTTAAGTATGTTAATATCTTGTTTGGGTTTGTTTTTCTCTGAATATTTATTAAGTGGTGATTGTGAAGTGATTCACTTCAAAATTTGAAGAAGAGCCTTTATTTACATCACGTATATGCATGTAAATAGGACTGTTGGTGCCAGGCATGTTTACTTATTGAGTAAGGTGACTAAGTGGGAATGTGACAAGAAGATAAACAACAAGATAGGCATTTGATAAACATGGTTTGCCTTTTGGCTACTAGACCCCAGTTAGTCGTAGGTAATGACCGTGTACCACGCTAAATAAAAATGGTTTTGTTTTCAGATTTTTTACTGTGAAAATATAAAACAGGAAGAAGCTTTACACATTTTATATCAATTCTGACTTGGCCTACTTTCTTTTGTTTCTTCATATGAAGTTTACATACCCCTAATTCATAAGCCGTCTAACAAAATGGAAATGCTGTTGCATGACATGGTGATGTCCCAGTGCATGGCCTGCAGAGAAGCTCACTGCCAGTGCATGGGGGACACCTGAAACATCAAACTAATTCAGCTAATTTCTGTTTGCCCCTTATTCACAACCTATTATTTTCAAATAAAACTGAGGTTAGCTAAAACTTTTCATAGTGCAGCTGGCACTGGGGTGTAAAATTCCCACTTGAATATTAGGGTGGAGTACCCTCAGCCTATTAATGTGCACGGAGGCTGTCAGGCTGAGGACATTTTGGAAGAGTCTAGCCCTTCCCTGGAGCAGGCCCTCTGCCAAGCAACAGGTACCTGGCTTGCTGTCTGTGCTTTGCTGCAAACAGTGTGGCTGTCACTATGGAAACATATGAGATGTCAGAAATTCAAAGCACTCCCGACTGCTTCATTTTGCTCATACAGGAAAGCTGAAATGTAAAACATGAAGAAAAGATTACCTAAGTTGTTTTCCAAATTGAGGAATATAATGGGTATGGCAAGGAAGGAATGGAGAAAGATGTAAGATCACTTTGAGGAGTTCATTATGGTGTAATTTTAGCTGGTAAGAGAATCCCACCTCAGAATGAAGCTTGAGGGAATGGACAGTAATATTCACTATATCCCCGAAATGTTCAAGTTAAGGTGGTTAAAAATAATTGCAAGGTTTACCAATTATCTGTCTTATTCCTGACTGGAAGCCTGCATTGACTACAGCCCTGGTAGCTAGGTAAGCCCTGAAAATGGTAGTCAGCTACTGCTTTCTGTGGCAGAGGCACACCAGGCATTTGAAAAGGTAGCAGAGCCCTGAGATCCTGTATGTTATTACGAAAGAATGTTTGGGTGTTTTTTATGGATTAAGTGGTTCCAATTTGCTTGACAGCAGACAGCAATTTTTTCTCTTTGTACAGTTCAATTGACTTTATCATCTTTCCCAAACATATATTTCATCCCCAAATATGTTACCACAAAGCAGTAGTTTCTATGCAGTCAATATTTCACCCTTGATATATGAATGGTATTGTATGTACAGCTCTGCAGCACACAGAGAGGTAGAATTGCCTCTGTGGTCGGGAGGAGAGGCTGCCTATTAGCACCTACTTTAAATAGCAGCACTGACATGAGCAGATGATGCTTCCTGGTGAAGATTCAACACGAGATCAAAGTTCTACTGCCTTCAAGACCACACACTGTTTTCATACTGTATATATTAAAAGTGTGGATCTAGTGACTGCATGATTACCCATTCTGTTTGCATTTAAATAATGAAATCCCAGGAATACTTCAGTAGTAGTAGTACGAGTCTGGGTGCTGTGTTTGAGATGATTAGGAAAGCTGCTCCCCTCCTGGAGGTATTGTTTTTGAATCTGTTAAACTGTGTGTTTCCAGAACTCTGTCCTATCTCTCCAGGTATAAACGAAACCGTTAATTTGATATACCCTCTCTTTAATTCACAATAGCAGTACGTCAATAAGAACAAAGTATGCTGTGCTCTAACATCATTTTGGGAAATAAACTGCTGCCTTTGACTACAGAATGAGCCTATTTCTTGGACCAGATTTAACTATGACAAATGTTCTCAATATCCACATTACCTGTCTGTGACTGTTTAAGGAGATTTGGGAAAACAAGAAGACAATAAATTCCTCTTGTTGTATTTAGAAAAAGCCTCAGGCATTTTCAGTGTAAACACAATTTTGAATATTTGATTATGCTTCTGTGAGCTCTAACAATGTTTCAAAGGAGAAAATGAGGCACTAGGTCTTTTTAGTCTAATTTATGTATTTTCTTCTGTTACTTTTTGTTCTTGTTCCTGTCAGAACCCTTGCTCTGGATGTAAGGCACTGCATATTTACAAATGCTGGGACAGACAAAATTTCCTTTTTCACTGCATGGAAGTGCTATAGGGATTTGAAACTAGTCTGCATGAGGTTAACTCAGTGAGACCTGTTGGCTCAGAGTGGCTCTGTTCTGGCCCTAACTGACCTAAGAACACTTGCCCTTAAAAATTTTACCATGTGCTTTACTCCTGAATTGGAATCCAGGTCCCCCTATTCCTGCGCAGCACAAAGATTACGCTGCAGTACAAAGAAAGGAAGGATGTAAACCTTGTCAGACATATTTCCAGCTGTGGTAACAATCTGTGTGCTCTCCTACATTGTAGCAAACATGAGGTAACCCGAGTTTAAGACCCCTTTACTGATACCTGTCTCAATTTTGACTTGCTTGAAGTTGTGGTATTTGCTTTTAAACACCGTGAAACTCACTTTATTTTACAAAGGCCTCTAAAGCAATGAAGTTTTTACCCTACTGAGAAAGATTCATGCTGGTAACGTGGGGGTGAAAGGCTGTGTTTTTCAAACGTCTAGATCTCATTTCCTCAGATAAATACAAATAAACGGTCTTATTTTTAGCTAGGAAAGAGGCTCATTATCTGATAATTAGGAAGTGCACAATAGTCATAATATAGCTGTAGCTAGATTGGGACACACCTACCAATATGCAAGAGAGCAAGAAAGGGAACAAGACTTAGCAGAATTGTCTGCATGCCTGAAGCCAATCCATCAAATAATGCATATATTTCTGATTAGTCCACCTTGTCTCATAATAAATACCTGAGTCCCATGATGAATTTCTAGTAGCCATAGTGATGGTACTATGCAAATCAGATATAAAAATATTGCTGGTGAAAACCTGTGAAAGAAAAGATAAGATACCTTGGTATTATGACACATCATACTTTCCAGTACAGATAATGTTCAGATATACAGTCTCTTGTGCCTCTGCCATATGGGGTGTTAAGAAATAGGGTAACTGCAAATAAGGATGGCTATTCTTGCTGGATTTCCTGTGCTGCGTGAGGATTATAAAAATAGGTTTATCTGTATATCGATCTAAGGTCATATATGGAAATTTCTTTAAAATCTCTTTTTTTTAGGACTGACCAAAGACACTTTCCTATTTGTGTTCTATCTCAGTATTTTCTGTATTTAAAAAGTCTGTAGTTAACATGCTCTTTCTGATTTCACGAAGAGTGAATTAATACACTGAGTCACTTCACTGAGTGATGCTGATATAAAGGTAGTTGTTCACAGTCCTGTGCATTGACACAGGAAAGGCAGAAATAGCATCAGTTTGACTAAAACAAGCATTGCTTTAGTAGGAGATCTTTTAGTTGCAGGCTGTGCATTTAAAATGGGTTTATGAAAATGGGTCTTGGCCTTGTTTCCCCACTTGTGCTGGCAGTGGTAGAATTTCCTATTTTTTCTCTCCCTGCCAGTCTTCTATATAGCTGTGGTGGGTTGATCCTGGCCAAATGCCCAGTGCACCCCCAAAAATCATTTATTCAAATAAACCCAGCGCAATGACTGATGTTGATATGAAGCTCTATTATCTTCAGCTTCTTCAGCTGGGTTTATTCAGAAGTAATGGAGAGGTTTCATGACTCCTTCTGCAAATAGTGATTCTTGTGAGAGTTGCTGATGACTTCCTATTAAACACATGATATTTGACTGGGGTGGGGGTTTTTGGCAATTCTATCCTTTTTGGAGCAGGAATGAGGTGCAGTGCCACAAATGTTCCATCTGGCTCTGCATGCCACAGTAAGGAGTGGGCACTACTGCGACGCCCTGGGACTGGGAAGTGGGCTCCAACCCAGGACATTTGCTTGGTTCCCTCAATCCTGCCACTGGCACATTCTGCAGTGAATTTAAACTGCTTGTAAGTATGCAACTGCAGCAACGTTTTGGTCAAATGTTGTTGCATTTACTATTTGTTCCTATTGTTGTTGAATATACCTTTATTTTGGTAATCATGACTTTTCCAGTGAAGATTAAGTATTGAGGAAAACAAAATATCCTGCTGTTTAGGGAAATTACTGGACTTGCTCTGAACTGTTCCTGAAATGTTTGCTGAACTGCTCTGAAACGTTTCAAACAATCCCTTCTAAGATGGGATTTAATTGTGTTTTTCTGTGTTTTGAGGGGGTGTTGTTCGTTTTGGTAGTGGGGTGATTTTTGTTGTTGTTAGCTTTTTTGTTTTTTCCTTAAAATAAAAGTTTAAAAAAAGGTTAGTGATTCTGTGGCTTTTTGGCCTGGTTATTTTGGAAGAAAACACACCTCTCATTTGAATGGAAGAACTAACATTTTACAGTATTTCCTGTAGGACTTGAGCACATGAAAAATCCATCCAGCTGGCAGGTTAGCAATACTGAGCTAATGATACCACATCAGGCCAAGAGACTTCAGGGGCTTTAACCCTGCCTTTCTTTCAGAAGGAGCGATCTAGAGGAAGTATTACATGGCCAGGCTCACAAGAAAACTTTTTTTCCACAGTGCCATTAAATGTTTTATGCTGGTGTAATAAGTAACAGTCCTCTGTCAATAATGAACAGAGAATACAAGGGTGTTGGAGGCAGGAGTCCTGCTGCATAGTTTGCCCCTTGCTTGGATTGGTGATTGTCTGTGGAGGTGTTTCTACAGATGCTGACGATGATGCCTGTTCTGAATGTGACTGTTTCCACTAGAGCAGAAAATTATCCTGATACAAACAGATGCTGGATGCTTGCGTACAGTTCTCATCTATAAATCTACTTTCATTTTGTTGTACCACATCCATTTCAAAATTTTCTAACAGATAAATTTAGTGCTGTCTTCTATATATTCATCTAACATGGATCTGCTTTTAGTTTCTATTTTTGTTTGGATTTTTCAAAAGCTCCCACTGCAAGTGTTCCTTCATGAAGATTCTGCTGCTGCCTCCTCTCCCAAAAGAATTGGGTCTGTTCAATCTGCCTGTCTCATAACTGTATTTGGGGCTCTGCTGTTCAATTTTCCAGTGTCCCAGACTTTATCACTGCTTTTATTACATTCCAATTTAGAACATGGAACTCTTGTGTGGGTAGTCACACAACACCCCCTCTGTTGTAATGACTTTCACAGGTTGCAATAGGCAGGATTTTAAGAGCATGGGAATACTCCAGGGCTCTTTAGTCCTGGATTTGTCTCAAGGCCTGCCTGCAGTTTGAGTTTTAACAAGAAGAGGTCCGAGTGAAATCTTGACAATTAGTGACATGACCGCCTCCTTCTCACAGAGCATTTTGTTTTGGCTGCCTGAATGCTGATGAGCTGTAGATGACAGCAGTAATTCTTCAGATGCATGTAAAACCCCATGTGCTTGGGCAAGCTCTGCTATGACTAACTTTTTTGTTCATTTCTCGGGCAGCCTTTCACGCATGAAAGTTTCCCTCTGGAATAGCCTCGCAAATCCAAATCTTTAAGCCACTCTTGCTGAATCAAAAAAGTGGTTGCTACTCATCTTGTATTTTTTCACCAAGTTTAGGTTCATGCAGCAGCGAGGCGTTAGGACTGTTGCATGGAGCAGAGGGAGGGCAGTCCTAGGGAAGGGGGTGCAGCGCAGGGCACGGCAGGCCGGGGTGTCAGACCCAGGGCGTTTGCGGGGTCCCTCCGCACCCCTCTGCCCCTGCAGCGTGCGGCCCCAGCCCGCTGCGGCTCGGGAGGTGCCCCCAGCCCGCACAGCATCCACCGCACAGCATCCACCGCACAGCATCCGCCTCCTGACTGCAGCGAGACACACACAGCCGCACAGAGCGGGGATCTGCTCAACGACTGCCCCTCCTGAAAGCCCTCTATCCGGCCGTGGAGCAGGCAAGCTCTACCCGCTTTCCAGCCCTGCCTCCCGGGAGCAGCCGGGGAGCAGACGCGACCCCTGACCGCCTGGGGCCGGGGCAGCCCCTGCTCTCGGGGCAGCTTCCCATCTGCAGCAACGTACATGCAAAGAAGCCAGAGGTGCTCCGGCGGAGTATGCTCACCATTTGTAGCCTCTGCCTTGCTTAAACTTGAGGGTGAGCCCTGTCTCCAGGCACAGGAGAAGATTGAGCAGCGCCAGCAGCCAGTACTTGGGTTCCTTCTTCACGGCAGTCACTCTCCAGACGCCGATGAGCGAGTGCAGCACGAAGAGCAGGCGGGTGACCAGGGCATTGAGCAGCACCATGAGCTCCATGCCGCAGCTGCCCTCCCTCGGCCCCGCTGCGCTCTCAGCAGCCCTGCCCAGTCACCTCGGCAGTCACCGGCGAGCCTGCTCCTCGCCGCCACACAGATCTCTTCTCTTCCATCTCCACAAAGGGGCCCATTATAACAAAAAAGAAGCAGCATCGCCCCTCCCCCAGACTTCCTGAAAACNAAAAAAAAAAAAAGACACGCTTCTATGCTGCAGTGGTTTGCAGGCTCGGAACAGCCGTGGCCAAGGCTGGGGTGGGGAGCGCGGTTTCTGTCCCCTCTCCCATGGGCTCAAGGACCAAGCACCGCGAGGTTCTCCCTCTCGCCCCGTTACCCCGCTCTGCAGCCCCGCTTGCTGCTCTTGCCTCGTGCATTTCCAGCAAAGACACAATGGAAGGCACGTTATTACTTTGAATCATTTTGGCTGAAAGCTGCACTGCATTTCTGGGGAGTGCAAACCAAACCCCTCTTTCTGCTCGCCCTGAAAGAGAATCAAATCGTTTGTTTTAACAATATAGAAAGCAGAGCCTGTATGCTTAGTTCAATACTGGAATCCCTTGTGCAGCAGGCGTCAGAAACTGAAATCTAGTCAAACCACTCTGTTCTGTGATCTACACCCTCCTGCAAGCCTAAGAAGCAGGCCAGGTGCAGAACTCCAGAAACAGGGATGAAATCTGGGCTAACATTAATTTTACGGAATTGTACAACAGAGGTATATACAAAAAAATGCACGAAAGTTTGACTGTTAGGTCAGCTACCTCTGGACGGACTTTTTGTATCCTGTGGAAACAGTGTACTAAGTACAGCATTTGTTTTAAAATTTCCTGAATTTTTCTCATAGAGATGATAAATTGTATTTGAATTTACACTTGGGTAACAAAAGAAGTTTCTTCTTGATCAAAACTGGCACTATGTTGCTCCAGTTTTGTTTTAATTTACTGCCAAAGCACTTAAATTGAGATACACCATTCTAAAATGCAAATGGACAATCAAGTCCATGCTAAGTACTGTGGTGTTTTAGAGGTCCTAACTTCCTAGATTTAATTTTAAGAAATCCTGTTCTATTTAAACCCAAGATGACATTCTTTCAATTGTGACCTTTCTAAGAAGATATTTTTCCTCAATTGCTCAGATCCAAGTTTTCCTTACTGCAAAGCCAAGCCTCTTCTTTTATGAAGTGCTGGTGCTGGCCAGCTGATATCCTTGGGGGTGGGGGGATAAGGGGGAGAAAGAGTACTTTCACCCTGCCCAGAAAAAAAAGGAAAACAAAAGTCCATTCCACAGTAGAGATGACTCACTTGGGAAATGCCTGAGTAAATAAATGGACTGTGTAACATGCCTTTTTGAAGGAACAAAATCAATCTCCTCATGCTCAGAGGAAAATGAATTCAAGTCAAGGATCTACTATTGATAATCCCTGCCAATAGCTATCCTGACATATCATGCCTTGGGTCCTGTTGGTTCACAGCCCTTCCGCTGGCATTAAGGTCAAATGTAGTTGAAAAGGAAACCGGGAACAGACAGATAGAAGAGATTGTTTAAACCAGATATTCCACTGGTGGGAGTGTTTAATGTTGAAGAAATGACTCAGGGGAACTGGTATGTCCTATTGTTCATGGAGATCCCAGCAGGGCAGACAGATGTCACAAAACTTGGAAAGATGTTGATCAGAGCAACATTCTTATGATACCGTGCTCAGCAAAGATGCAGAGAGCGTTGCTGAGAGCTAAGTAATTCTGCCTATTGAAGACATGAACTGCTTAACAAGGTAGTTTCATCAATGAACAATCCAAACTTCACATCAGTGAAACTCCCAAACTTAAGTAGAAAGAAGATAAAATATTGACTCTGCCTACTCAGTGGTGGACCATGATGGCAGCACAACAGCCTGAGTAGAGGGAGAAGTAAGTACTCATGGACATCTTCATTTCTTTGGCCTAGAAGAGGCAAATATTGCATCCGGACTTGACAGAGTGCATTTTGAGATGCTTCTGTGGCTGTTTTGTGGAATAGCTGGTTTAGGAACCCATGAGGGCAGTGCTTGATTTGAATCCCATGGTGTAGGGAGTAACAGCTGAAGTGGACACCTGAAAGGGGAATCTTAACGTGTTTAGATTTGGCGTCCTTGCAGGAGTAAGACAAGGCAGAGCTCTCTACCATTGCTCTGCTCAGCTTCAAAAAGGAAATCTAGACGCAGATCAGCAGGCATGTTGAAAGTAAGACAGATGGAACACCTAAGTCTTTGCAGAGAGTGTGGATACTGCTTCTGTAAATCACATGGGAAGTGCAGAGATAACTGTGCATCAAGAAAAAGAGGGAGAAGAAGCCAGCAGTTACAGAGTGAGATTGCAGGAGCAAGAAGACGTCCTTCAAAAAGCTGAGATGCTATCCAGCTGAAGAAAACTGAAAAAATTATAAACTCTGGCATGGACAAACATGATAAGGCTGGCTGAAGGAGTGTGAGGAATGATTAGCAAAAAACATAGTAACTAAAATGTCTGTTACCTGTTCAAACATGTCGTGACTAGGAGGTCTGCCAGGGAATTGTTCGGTCAGCAGACAGGGGGCACAGAAGCCTGCAGGGGGTGGTATTGCTGTGAGGCAGAAATGGAGTCCAAGCATGAATGCAGATGTACACTGTAGTATGGGAAAGCACTGACTCCTGCACAGAGCCTTATAGAAGAATTTCTTCCAAATGGGCTTTTTTTTCTCCATGACTTTGTATGTGCTAGTGTTCCACCAATTCAATTCTTTTCATAGTTTCTACTGATCTGCAGCTTAGACTTGTCAGGCTAATTGATCATAGGGTAGAGAGTTCTTGAGGGAAAAACTTTGTTTACCTTGTTTTTGAACTCTTTCCCTGAAGATGGAGTTAGAGCTACTGCTGGATGCAGACAGTGGAGTTAGATGGACCTTTGCTCTGACCTGAAATGGCTGCATTAATAGAGACTTTCTGATCTCTGACAAAATTGATCTGGAGTGGGTTGTAGTGTTGATTGGATCCAAGCTGAAAACAAGACTCATGTCTGTATAGAGCACTCTATTAATGATATATCCTCTTCCCTATCTCTTTTTTTTTCTTTCTCTCTCTCTCTCTTTTTTTTTTTTTTTTCCTGGAAACTCTGGTCTCTGTCTGGGAACCCTTGAGAGTTAATGTTTGCAGGAGCTGCTGTACTCTGGCAAAGCCTGGCCACAGTGGTCTGAACATGCGTCACACACCGTGTGGAATTTTCATCCAAGACACCTTGGCAAGATCTACTGCACAGCTCTGCCACATAACAGCCAATTGTAGCATGTTTGATGCATTTGGGAAATGTTAAAGCTCACTGTGCCCCCAGCACCAGTGACCTTCTTTCTGCAGGATTAGGGAATCTGGCACTTTAAAAACTGTGCCACAGGGTCTCTGTGCTTGCATTGAACAATTCCTGCCTTCAGGCCGAGTCACTGTGATGATTGCACTAGGCAGACTCCATAACTGTCAGAAATATGAAATTGCACCAGTTCCCAACAACAAAGTAGGCTTGGCGGTGGTTCACAAGCTGAACATGAGTCAGCAGTGCCACGCTGCTCTGAAACGGGAGGGTGACATCAGCAGAGATACAGAGCTGAAACCTGCCAGTGTCTGCCTTAGGAAGGCCTTAGCCTAAGTGCTGTCCTCACTTGGCTTAATGAGGGAGGAACCAGTGGAGAAGAGCAGGAGTGTTTCTGTAGGAGGAAATTGCTTTCATAAACAAATGGATCCGTTTTAGACAGTTAAAGTGACATCCTTGTCAGGTTGCAGTGCTTATAGAATCACAAGACCCCTGTTCAAGCACCTGGCTGGACTGCAGTTTGAACTGGAGTGCAGAGCTTAGGAAATTCTATGAGGAGGAATTCCAGAACAAAAGTTCTGTGGGTTTTTGTGATAATGTGCGGTTGGTTTTTTTCTGTATTAGGTTTTTCTTCTCTTTGTGGGAGATCTGAGCGAAGTGACTCTCAGAATTTACTTCTCTTGCTTACAAAATGGGATGTTTTAGGCAGTGAAATTTGGGGGGTAATGGCTAGTTGCCTTCAGTTCAAGAGATGTTGAAGACTTGATTTACAATATTCATAAAGAAATAATTACAGGGTATTAAGCTGGAAGAGACCAGGGATGAGAATGGGTCATAAATTCAATGTGAGTCAGCAATGTTGTTCTGCTATGAAGGAGGCGCACTGGGATGTATAAACAGACCTGTCATGTGCCAAATTTCAGTCATTTCTTCTGCCTTCCTTGATGTTGGGAAAAACCTCAACGAAACTACCCTAAGTCTAGTGATGCTTTTCCAAGGGAGAGCTGACAGGATAGAATGTCCAGAGATGAACAAGACTGCTGAGGAAAGAATAAGAGACCATCATTCATTGTAGAGAAAAGAAAACTGAGGGGACATGGAAGGGGCCAAATGTTCAGGAATAGCCTGTTCTCCAGTTTCAAAGCAGAGGGAAAGAATTAAAAGGCTTAAAGAGGAAAAACAGGGGAAAAAATGCAATTAGATCTCTGCAGACATATCTTGCTAGGAAGGACAGTGAAACACTGAAATATATTGTGTAGAGATGTCCGCTGTCATAGGCTGTTAAGCACAGGTTAGGGAAACATCCATCAGGGAAGTCAGCAGTTTAGTTGATCACTTGGGGTAGAGGGCTGGCTAGGTGATCTCTGGAGGTTTCTTCAAGTCTTACCTCCTAGGGCTCTAAGGTTTCTTTCTTTATTATCCTGTCATTGTCTTGAGTCTCTAAGGAGGTTTCTTGCTTACATTAAATCTGTTTAGTTTTACTTGCATAGGGTTCTTACAGAAGAGGAAATTGTTCTGCTTTCTTAATGCTTGACTTCAAACTGTGAATAATTATGACAGCCTTATAAAGAATCACCACAAGTGGCAATTAACATATACGTTGAAACAAATGGGAATGATTTAGTGGTACATGTGAAACAAAAAACCCTATCCAGTTCTGTCTTGAGCTGAACTATTGCTGATCAAATGCAAGAGAGGAAAGCCAAATATTTCAAAATACAATATGTGATAGAAGGTACTAGCTACAGCTCAGTAAGAATGTGAAGGAAATGGATAAAGGAGTGAAAAAAAAAAAACCCCAGAATAAAAAGATTAGCTCTCTAGTAAAGAGCCGATATGATTGCAGAAGCATTAAAATCCCTGCAGGAGATTTACTGAAGACTCTGCCCTAGATTAGAATTTGATATAAAATAATTTAACTGAAGTCATACAATTTCTATGCCATTTGTAGCTGAGTTAATAGCATATGTTCCTGGAGGATTACAGTCAATGATTAAGGAAATTAGGTTTTGTTTGAATTTAATTTAGTTGTATAAAGCTGCTACAATAATTTACAGCTTTGATATTTAATAACCCAGATCTTAAAAGAATCTGAGGGATAGCAATGTCATCATATATTGAAATATCCCCATAGGTCATTTATATTTGCTAGTTGAGAAGAATGTTCATCAACTAGATGGGCTAAACCAGATACTTGATAAAAAACCAATGCAGTTTTATAGGTAGTGGTAGTGAAATCTTTCTGTATCTCTTATCCAGTAAATCATAATTCACCTAGAGAACTTCTCAATCTCAGTTTCAGTCTTCATAAGAATATACCCCTGACAGTTTTCTTTCATCTAATTTCCTAGCTTTTGGCTTTATGAACATTACAAATCCTGTCTATTCTTTCTCATAAGCTTGTTTCTGCTGCTCCTTCCTTTCATTTAAAAAAAGGAAGTAAAATGTTCAGTCTCCAGTTTAGCAGGCTACCCCGTTTCTGTTCAGAGAAAAGGAGGCATGTAAAAACACCCTCATCTGAAAATCAAACCCGCAGTATTTTCAGGCACCTTTCTATTTGCCACTAGGTTTGTAAGAGCCATAAGACATGGTCTAAGTCCCACCCATACTGAGGCCACCAGCTGAAGAATCCAGTCTCAAAATATACTTGTGTGAGCTGATCATTCAAAGTGCAAACATGCACCTATGAAACAAGAAAGCAAAAGGCTTCTGGGGGCCAGCGTGCTCTCTTGCATCTCTCCATGCTTCCCTTCCTGTGCTTGCAGCCATTTCTCTCCTTCTCTGTACCCTTTCCTAGGAGGAGAGGACCCATCAGCTGGCTGCCTGTTTGGGATAGCTACCACATGCTGTGGGCCACTGCCTTCCAAGACTCTGCTCTGGTAAAGAGGGTGAGCTTAGCACAAACTTCAGCTCATTTTTAGTCCAGGCTTTCAGAAAGAAAGGTGGAAGCACTGATTGCCTGACACTACAGTTATGAATGGCCATGGGTCTGCCACAAACACCAGGGCCCTGGATAGAGGGTGAGGTGCTGTGAGCTGGCAGAGCTCCACTGACATCAAAGTTTCTGCAGCCCCAAAATATGGCAAAGTGGGGTGTGTTTTCCCCTCTGATTAAAGCTGGGAAAGCACATGAGCACTTTATAACTCCCTACAGTTATACATCTTTTCTGTTGGTTTTATAGTTCAGAAAAAAAAAAGCCTTCTGGAAGGACCATTTTTTTCTTGAAGAATAGAAAGAAAAAGTTTCAGGTGCTTTATTAGAATTTGTAATTCCTCCTTCAGCTTGGGCTCTATTTCTGGGAACACACAGTAGTTCTGCAGCACTGTATAATTCAAAGAAGAATAGAAGCAACCTTGTTCTGCAGGCACAATTTCCCACCATGACTGAAGTTAGGAAGACCTAAAGTTAAAAAGAGTGAAAACCTGTAGCATTTGTCCGGAGCAAAAAGGAGAACTTTCCATTTTTGGCTTTGAATTGTCTTTCTAGTCATTCTCTCTCCTGTTTTCCAGTGTAAGGATAACGTGACGAACTGACTGGAATAACACTGTTCACGTTTGGGGTACAGATAAATGGAGGCTGGGCACAGGTTCCTGGTACAGCTATTGCCAGTGAAAAGGCCGGGCTCCCCTCACAGATGGAACGCTGGGCACACAGGCAAAATACCTCAGCTTTAGACAATAGCTGTAAGCTAAGAACTGGTGGCACTTTTTGTTTACCCTCTGTGTACCTCTGCATAGTCTTAACAATTAATTTCCTCCATGGTCTGAATTTACTGGAATTCCTATGAAAGTGCTTTTATTAAAGCACCTAGTCTAACCCCATGAGTCTGAAGTCAAGCTGATACAACCTGTGTCTCACTGCAATTTGGTTTCTTGGGCATGGTGTCTTGCTAATTACAGTCATATGCCTCTGATAAACTCAAGTCATAAGTAACAAGGATGAAAAAATGCATATTAAAAGAAAATCCCCAAACCTGTAATGTTTATGCTGGGTACCTGGGTACGTGTACTGGGTCAGCACTCACAAAGCCAGGCTGTATCTCATCAGAAGACTCATGAAAGGACCCTGGCTTCTCCTCTTATCTGTGCCTGATAAAATGTCTTTGTTGTTGTTGTTTTAATTCTTTTATATTTTCAATGATGTACAGGTTGTGTGTAGGTTTTTGCTATCATCTGTGCTCAGAACAGTTAATTAATGGCACTTGGCTATGGTCCTAGCAAGCCACTTTCCTCCCTGGTGATATTGGGATCCAGTGACGATCATGTGCATGTATTTTTTTATGTATATTTTTATATACCTATATAGATTGTCAGTCCCCTGACACATGTTCAGAATTTAATGAAGAAAATAGTCATGAAGCTGTATGCAAAACTCCATAATATTTTTACAAGCTAATTAGTTCAGCTGACTTTTTAGTCTCTGTGCGGGAAAGGGCTGAAAGACAGGACTGGACCGCAAGATACAGATTGGGAAATCACAAATGCAGCCAAAGGTAGGGGGAGCATGTAAAGAAAACAACTCTCCCATCCACAAACCACCCCCCCCCCGCCCCCCGCTAACTATATTCATCATCACTGCAGTAGAAATATAATGACATGGGGTTTTATCTGAGAGCAAGGCTTCCATAAACCTGTCAAGATGCTTAATTATGGTCTGTTGCACTGGACTGCCACAGACCTGCTACGAAAAAAAAGTCGAAGGATTAGATACTCCTTTTGAACTGGAGTAGTGTACTGACTTTCCTATTCTCTTGTTATCAGTGAAAACTTCCTAAAGACAAAAATTTCCACATCTTTGTTGGTTGCAAAATATATTCAATTTTACAAACAAGCTTCTTCCTAAAGGCTGCAGTTTCTGAACAAACCATCTGCTCAATCATTTTCTTTCCTGGGAAAAAGAGAGGCTGAGTGCCAGAATTTCTTTTTTTTCTGTGATGTTTACCCATAAGTTATTAATACCTATGTGACACCCACAGAGATCTTCAAACTTTTTTGTTGAGTAAAACAATATTGCTTACTTGTCTGACAATATCCAAAAATGAGTGAGCATTGTTTCTGATCACCCCCACTGCAGAGCTCACAATGCCAGTTTGTTTATAAATAATGTCATCTGTTGTCTTCTCTTGAGTGCTTTATCCCATTGACTGTACTTCCCTCATCCTCTACTTGAGACATCTGTCTGTGCTGATCCTGGTATGCATAATGACTTGAGAGATGTGAATAAAGAGAGCTTATATGGTGTAATAGGCACATCCAAATATTTTCTGGAGTTTAGACTCAGCAATGTCACCGTGTGGTCCTAATGGTCTTTAAACTGCTTTGAAGTCAGATGTCATTTCTGACTACTGCTGATGGGAAAAACCACTTAAGAAAATCCACAAACCTACCACCCAGAAAAACCAACTAATGATCCCAGCAAAAGGCTACTAATTCTTGCGGATTTGCTGAGTCCGATAAAACAGTGTTTGAAATAGTAAAATTTTACTTGACAGGAGAATCTTCAGCATCTGGCAAGAAATAATGAGAGGTTTTTAGACTGAGTTTTGTAACTAGTTCCGGAGTTTTCCCTGTTTGCTATGTACTATTAACAACATTACAGGGCTCAAATGAGATGACAGAAGAAAGAGTTGTAGGGATAGGTCTGGCATGTGTTTATGGCAGCTTTATCCTCGGACTCCTGAGAGAGAAAAGTTTAGGACTATATCTGAGTATTTACCCCATTAAATAACAGTCATGGAGCATCAAGTTCTGTGATTTTTTTGAGTTTTGTTGTGGTAGTGGTGGTGGTTCCTTTTTTTTTTTTTTTCCAAAAATTAACTATTTTTAATTCCACTGGAGTATTTTAGTTTTGCCATCTTCAATGAAGTTTCTCAGTGAGGCAAGACAGTCCTATTGCTCTTTAAAAAACCTTGGCTGATTAATATTCTCCAGTAGCTCTGTGTTCTGGGGGTCTGATTGGGATCTACTCATCTAATGTTCTCACTTTAACTTTGTAGGAGTCAAAGTTTATTCAAATGCAATATATTTTTAGAAATCTTACTAATGGATTCTTCTTGTCAGCAATTGAATTGGAAAATGGAGGCTCTTCTAAAACAGGATTCATAAGTTCCTTTCAGTTCTCTACTTGAAAGTCCTTTCAGGGTCTCAAGAACAGACAACATGGTTTTTAATGTGCTTGCTGGACAATTTGAGAAGGGAGGTATCTTCGTGGAATGAACTTTTTCATTATTTTTGATTGCACCAAGTAAAACCAAAATCTTTTAGAATAAGCCCATAATGTTGTAGATCTCAGTGTGTCAGCCCAAAGACAGAGCTGCTGCATTCACAGGTGCTACAAAAATGGACCACAATTAGAATTACATCAGAAAACATTGTGTTAGTAATTGCAGCTAGTCTGAGTGGTTTGAGTTTCAGGGATTTGTTTTAGGTGCATGAGAGGGGGGGGTTTGGGGTATGCGTTTATTTGGTGAGTGTAGGAACCAGGGAAAGAGAGGTTAGCAAGGATGGTGGGTCTGATCAAGCTGTCCCAAACTACTTTTATTGCACAGAGATAGTATAAATCATGGTAAGGGTATGCTAGTTTAAACTGCAGCCCAAAATGCCCAGAGGCTCAGGATCATGATTTACAGCACTCGGAGCAAAAGACATTTTGCCAATTCTTTCTTTTCCACAGTGAATCAGGAAATATTTAGTACTTTTTTTTTGAGCATATTTTGAAATCTCAGGCCTTTCTAAAAGTTTGTCTAATACTGGCAGGAGAGACCTTTACAAGTCAAATATTCAGAAATCTTTATTCTTTGAATTAACAGAATGTGAGGCTCCTGATGGTTGCAGCAAGGAATGTTGCCTTGTGTGACTCTAGATTGTCCTGGCTGCTGTAGGAGTCAGATAACACTTCCTCAGCGGTGGCAAATACTGAGAAATACTGACTAAAGTGACCCAGCGGTGCTCCAGAACTGGGAACTGCCCTCAGTGTGCCAAACCTGAATCAACAGTGTGACAGAATGGCACACAAGTATATGATTTAAAAATTTTAATCTGGTTTTCTTTGAGGAAATGTAATACATGTGAATCCTGTCCACTTTGTGAGATACTGATGCTGCAATATTGTTGTGTTATATATGTGTTCTAGACTGGGTCCAGTTTCTGCATAAACTTTTATATATATATATTTAACTGATTAACTGATCTTTGCCTTGACAGGAGTTCTTTTTATCTTAACTGTCTTATTCATGTTTGATGGCAACAATGAGCTGCAAGTCTGTGAGCTGTCATGCACAAAGGAAAGGGATACTTTCCAAATATGCATTTCTGGAACAGGAAAAGTTCTACCAGAAAGACACAGGATTTTTTTTTTTAATTGTGATTATTTATGAGCAAGTTTGTTACATTGATAGGATGCAGTATGAGGAGTATCCAGGTATATGCATTTGTGATTATCCTTTTTTGTCATTGTATATTAATAGCTTTCCTGTGGCACCATTTTCTTCTGCACATTATGTTTAATGAAACTAATCCAAACTGATCACCCATTCAAAGGATTGAAAGGTAGTGGGACTGGGATTTGATTGGAAAATCAGATGCAAACTTGAATAAACTTTTTGTTTATGGCTATGGACTCCAAGAAGCCAGGGAGAAAGTTGGTGTACCAAATGCAGAAATTAGGTGGTGTTAGTGTGTAATGAGAGGTCACCTGTAGGTAAATTAGGAAAATCAAAATAGGCCCAAGTTAAGAGGCATCTGTAAAGGAAGAAGTGAGCCTGGACCATGAGAGCTACACTTTGAAATCATAGAATGGTTTGAGTTGGAAGGCACCTTAAAGATCATCCAGTCCCCAGCTCACCACCCCAGGCAGGACACCTTCCCCTGGAGCAGGATGCTCCATGCCCTGTCCAGCCTGGCCTTGAGCACTGCCAGGGATGGGCATCCACAGTTTCTCTGGGCAGCCTGTGCCAGTGCCTCACCACCCTCTCAGGGAAGAATTTCTTCTTAATGTCCAATCTAAATCTGCCTTGCTTCAGTTTCAAGCTCTTCCTTCCTGTCTTGTCACTGCATGCCCTTGTTAAAAAGTCCCTCTCCAGCCTTCCTCATAAAATGACTCATCTGCTGGTGCTTCAAGTTCAAGAATCTTCCAGTGTGCTGACTGGACATGCATTCCTAAACTTAAGAGTAACAGTTCCTGAGCCTGATGAAGAACCAGACAGGCAAGATGTGGCTGAGATTTCAGATAAGGCAGGGTTGAAGCTGTGTTGGAGATATTGAAGGGCAGATTTACAAATGCAGCAGGGACTGAGAGAGCAGCATTGTTTGGTATGATGTCAGTAGTGAAGCATGAGTTAATACAGCTGGTAATAAATATAGCATATTGTGTGGTGTCCTAGAGGGACGTAGTGCATACTCTGGAGGATGTGGATGAACTGTCCACCCATTCTTGGCAAGTTCCACAGTTTTGAAGTCCTACACGTCAAGGTTACAAAACTGAACATTTTAAAAATGAGGCATTTGGGAACTGAAACCAGAGCTGCATTTTGCTGTACATAAATGTGATTACAATCAGAGTTGAGCGACATAGAGTAGAAAGAATTGGTTTCTTACACTCTGGAGTCACTGGCTCTTCCTTTTGTATTTTGAGGAAGTTACCCAAACAAAACAGAGAAATCATGGGATTACTGATTCAGTGGTAGCAGAGATGTTTTACAAACTCAGCTGGGGTGGCAGGATTGGTGTTTGGTGGTGGCTTAGTGTTTTGGTGGTGGTTGTTGTTTGTTAACAGCTGTGCTGCAGGTTTGTGCAGCCTCACAAACTCATCCTTTTCCAGCTTCAGTCTCAGAAATATAAATAGCTTTTTGTGTCAGCTTTTTAAAAAAAAAAGTTACTTTCCTTAATGCACCTTATTTCTTCAGTCTGTCACTACCAAAAGTTTGTGAGGGGGGAGGAGGTTATGTCCACACTTACCACTGATGCCTTTAGGTCTTATTTGCAGGATCAGTGCATTCCAAGAACAGGATTTTCTTTGTTTTCAGAATAAGATATTTATGCACTGTTATCCATATATTGTACACCAATAAAATTTGGAAGAGGAGAAATGTCACAGTAAAGCATATTAAATAAGGGACATTTAATGGAATATGGAAAACATCATAAGTCAAAGTAACTAGTCTTGAAAAACTGGTAACTACTATTGCTATAAATACAGCTGTACCAAAGAGGTGAAAAAAGATGTCTCCATGGAGGTATTTAAAGGTATTTTAGTACTTCTGTCACTACAGTAGCTATATACCATCCACAGGTGCAACTGTAAAATGTTCATGTGTGATAAAATAGCTAAATAAGGAATACCAAATAATAGCACACAAAAAAGCATGCATTTTTCTTTTGCAATGTATTGATTGTCTAAAACATTCTTTAAAATACAGAACCTATGTCTGTGACAAACTTGCAGGGACTTAAATTAGGGTTTTGAATGGATTGATTCAATTTTTTGCATTAGCCTCCAACAGCAAGCTTTTAATGGACTTTGGACCTCTCTTGTACTTGCACATCAGCAGGTTTGAGCCCTTGCAGCAGGGTGGGCAGAGCTGGCCCCTGGGTGTTGCTCAGGGACCTTTTCTAGACCCGATGTCTGTGTGAGCAAAGCTACCAGCACAGGCAAGTCAGCTGTGTGCTAGAGCTTGGGCAGATAAGCCACTGCTGTGTTCTGATGCTGGCTACTGGATTAAAAGGGGTTTGATGCATTGCTGCGTTCCTGCCCGAAGCCAATGCAGAAGGAAGCTAAAGGTCAGACTAAAAATATGTTGATGAATCAAAACCCTTTTCCGACTCTTGAGGAGATGTCAGCCAGGAAATCCCTGTGCGTGTCTGGGGCAAAAGGAAAAAGCATCTGCAGGTGGCTTTTCTCCTTGCCATGGATGATGCTGTATCACTCCAGGTCTTCAAGGACAGTCCTGTAAGCCAACATTACATGCAATGAAGTGATTAGTCACTGTGAAATTATAGGTTGAGCCTGCAACCAGGCCTGGCCTTAGCCAGAGACCAGTTTTCAGACATTTCCTTAAATAAAGTACTGCTGGCCAAGTTTTAGATAGTGTAATTAAAGCGTCATTGTAGCCCTGATTTTTTCAGCCTTCTCTTCTGTTCACAGTTTTCATGGTTTGGGTTTTCTTCTCATGCTTTGGGTGATGTAAACAAAGCCATTGTTATTGTAGTTTCAAGGAAAGTTTACATTCTTTGTCTTAGAGATATGGACAGCTGATGGACAGTTGTCTTGACCAAGGGGATGGGGAGAGGTGTCAGCCTTCTCCCCCAATCCCTGGCCTTTGTAGAAATACTATATAATGGAGTCAGACTTTTCAAATAAAACAGTATCAGTTCATGCCTTCTGATCAAAGTGTGTGTGTGTGTTTGTGTGTGTGTGATGAACAACATCACATCATATTGCAGTCCTAGAAGAACCCTGGACTTTGAGGAGCCCTCTTCAAGCTTAACCAGTTCAGCTGGTCTGAGGTGGCCCTGGTGGGCACTGGTGAGAGGCTGTACTTCCAACTAGAGCTAACTCATTCTGTTCCACTTCTTGTCCAGCTGCTGCCTGCAGAGGATTAGGTGAGGCAGTATGAAGGTGACACACTCTGCTTGTCTCTTCCTCCACGTGACAAACATGCTGTCCCACTCCCCTGCCATGCTGCTGCTGCACGGCACAGTCAGTGGTGTTGGACAACAGATGGGAAAAGGTAAAGCAGAGCTGGGTGCCTGGGATTCCAGTCAGCCAGCAGGGGAGTTTGTAAATGCCCTTGTAATAAGACATTTTCCAAGGGGAACTTAGCTGTACCTTACCATAAAACCTTGTGAGTCTTGGAAACTCCAAAGAGCACAGGAGTCTCCTCACCCCCAAGAGTAACCAGAGCACATCAAGCCTATCTTCACTGTGCTGACTTATTACTTGCCATTGAATCAAAGTCAGCTCTTCTATCCTTCTCTTCTAAGACCCATGGCTTAGGCTCAGGCCTGCTAGAAGGCAGCGGGCAGCTCTGGGTTTGACATCTCTGATGGAGGATCCTTACGGTCAAAAGGTCAGTGCCAGAAAGACTTGCCAAAGGGGGTGCTGTAAGAGCATGTTATAAGTTACCCCAAGAGCTAGGGACCTTCAGAGATCTCATATGCTGTTCCATGTGTAAAATATCTCTCTTTGGTCTTGGTTCCTCTAAGACAGACATGTAGCTGTGTGTAGTTTTTTTCTTTTAATTTCCTACCAAAACAAAGCACTTCACTGCAAATGCTTTCCCCCTTGAGGGATGAGAGTACTAATGACACATGACAGATGTTAGTCATGGTTGCTTTGTACACTACTGGAAGGCACTTGGGTACCACAGAGATGTTTATAGCATAAGAAGTTTTAGAATAATGCAGTTGGAGCTTATCTTGGTATTTAAAGTTAATCACTGGCTTTCAGGTTTTTAGCCACTAAGTTAACAATTATTTTCAAGCCATGTGAAGGACAAATCTCAAGCAGAAAAATAAGTTATTTTTCTGCCCTATACCAGTGCATTAGTAATAGATCATTAAAGTTCAAGGGAACTTGAAATCCAGTCCATAATGGTGAAGTGCATGCATGTGAAGGGGGAAGAGAAAATTCAATGAGCTACTGATGTGAGTCTCTCATGTTCTTCCCTGGCCCCCTTGCAGTGTTGATAAAGATGCTAATGGACTTCTATTGTGCATGTATCTATTTTGATAACCATAATGCAGGGGGAAAAAAGCATTAAGTTGAAGTGCTGCTTCTGCAGAGAAGAATATTTACTGAGCTGTTCTACAAAAGACAGATCTGGGCTCCCAGCTAAACACTGGCTTCAGATATTAAATTCTAGATATTGCCCATATGGCATGACTGTTGTCAGGGAGGAACTCAGGGCCTGTAATTTTCACCTGATCCTACAGTCATTGGACACTACCTAAGTGAATGCAAACACAGGCAAGTCCCTTAGCAACCCAAAGGGAAGCTTCCCTCCTAGTCACAAGGTTCAGCAATTCTTGTGTACAGCCAAGTCCATACTGCATCTCTCTTACCCAAAGCCTTGCAAAAGATGATGGCTTAACTACTAGCTAGCAGATTTGGCCTGTCATTTTACTTGAAGACATATAGCACACAGTTTTGCATGCCTCAGCAAGAACATCTGTTTGGCAGCTGCTTCTGGTTCCAAGTCCAACCTCCCCAGTTACTAAGAGCTGCAGATGAGAGCAGTTGGCTGTGTCTTGCTTCCAGTTGTGCTGTGTGATCAGCTTACCAGTGGGGCAACCAGCAATGTAGACAGCACTCACCAAGCCTGGCTTTTTAGTTGTCAGATAATCCACAATGTGGATTTCTGAAAGAAAACTGAATATTTGCAGAAAGTGTTTCCAAATATGTTTGAACTGATTGCTTGTTTTCAGGTTGTGGGGAGAAAAGAACTCATCCAGTATCATGGAGGAGCCTAGAGTATTTCTGTAGTTTAGGAAACAGCAAAGTACTTATTTAAGTGACTTGCAAAAAAGCTACATGTTCCACATGGAATAATACAGTATTTGTTGCCACTTGTATTTGTTCTTTGTACGAAGAGTTATGTCTGTAAAATGGCACTGGAGAAAAGGACTTGTTGCAGGATGTATTTTGATTTTACCTTGTTACCACATCTGCAAAGGCTTGCCACGTGATCAAGGGGTTTCCTGGATCCTGGCATGCACAGTTTGCTCGAAAAGCACAGTATTAAAAGGTTTGTGGAATAAATGGGGAGCTGAGACATTTTTAGAAGAACAAGAGTTGATATAGCTGATTTGCCAAAGAGCAGCTGGGTAACAAATTCCGTGTTCAGTTTTTTTGGCTGTTGTAAGAAAGTGCTTGAGTGTCTGTTTGTTTGCTAACTCTTGTTCACCCAGTAGCTGGAGCTGATTTACCTCAGTGAGCCTTCTGGGTGCACAACAACTGCTGAAATGGAAAGCAGGCACCTGAATGCAGCATCTCCCACTGATTTTCGGCCTCTGAGAGAAGTCCTTGCTGCTAAAAGAAAGCTTCAGAAAAATAGGGGATACAGGTATTGGGACTGGGCTTAAAACTACATGAGATTAGGGTAAATGTTGTCATTAAAGGTACTTTAAAACAGTTATCTCTGAAACTAATTAGCAAGGGCTTTTAATTGGTGTGGGCATATTTTTTAAGGACCTCTTCTTTAATCTTTTATGGTAATCAGGCTCCCACATTTACAATTCAGCAATGTTCCTCATATGACTAACTATATAAAATTTTAAATTAGATTATAGTAACTGTAGGAAAAAGTTGTTCTGAAAGTGAAATTACAGACTGTTATGACTAATGCTGTACAAATTAGCATAAAGTAGCTCAGACCAAATTATCCCTGAGAGTTTGCAATTAGGAGCACCTGCTATTAGTGCACTTGCTAAACTTTTATCAATTAATCATTACTTCCTGAAGTAACAAGAACAAAACTGAATGTTGCGAGTTTGTAAGAATGATTAATTGCTAGCTGTAAATTGCTGACTAGCTCCATTATTACTTCTACTTTAAAGACTTTCAGAAACGTGTCTATCAGTTTTATGAATGCATAAATTATATTAATGTACTTGGTATCTGTTGGATTTTTTTGTCCTACTTGGCTGGTAGCATCTGTTCTCAGATTTAGATAAGTCTGAGACTTTCAGAGCGTGAACTGTGTAACAGAACATTGTTTTCACCTTGGATTTTTTTTTCCTCTTTTCTCTTTCAAAATGCACCTTAAACTCAGACTCCTAAATGCTAGACCACTAAATCAGTGGCTATTAGTTCTTTTGAGTACTGGATATAGGGCAATTCCCTTACCTGAGGATACTGACTTTTGACATCTGGAGAGATATTTAGTGTTGTTATCATCAATGCTTGAATTTACCTGTTTGTTCTAGCTTTGTGGTGCAGCACTGTCCTGATTCTTTTTCAATATATAAATTAACATAGGGAGTATTACAACACTGGAGCATAACTAAAGGGGGTGTTTTAGTATTTTGTTTTCCAAGAAGCCTCTGTTTTCATGGGTATTTGGCATTCTTAAAAAGGTCAGTGAAGAAGAATACTAAGTAATTGTTCAATAAATAGCGTTATTTGAAGCATTTTTTTCTTTATATTAACTGGGGGCTGTAGCAGATCTTAAAGTTTGCCTGTTTAGGAGTGCTTTTATTCCTGTGTAATCAGAGGCATTGCAGCTTTCACATGAACTGAAAAAAACTAAATCAGAGAGCACAGCATTACAGCTGTTGAGTGAAACAACAGCAGCTTGCCAAAATGCATGGTACTATGTTACCAAATTCATAAGAAATACATGAAAAATCTGGAACTGATCAAGAGATGCATTAAATAGCTAGAATTGTTTATCTTGGCTGTTCTAGGATGAAGTCACCACATGGATGGAATATGCAGCTTGTGAAAACTGTCAGAAATTAAGATTTCACAAAGCTGGGGAAAAAAAATGAGGTTGGAAATCAGCCAGCAGGGGAAGAAAAAATCCAAAAGCTAGATGTTTTTGTCATGCCTCAGAGATACAAAGGGAGATGGTATGGGTGAAAGATTTTTCTCATTCCCAGATCATCTGAGCTGTAAGGAAGAACCACTTTCTAATAACCCTTTAGCTTCCTATTCATAAAATGTACCTGTCAGTTAAGTCTCTGGGGTTTTTTTATCGTGCTGCTGAACAGGTAGTGTAGGTAAATATTGCTTAGGTGACTTGGTACCCAAATGGAGACAACAGAGGCACAGCAGAAAAGATGTAGCTAACCTAGCACCTGGAATATTCTCAAGCTTTAATCACATCATAAATGAGGTAATAATAGCCTTTGTCCTAAATGTTGCAATCAAGCATCTTGACACAGTGCTGTGGAAATTCCTCCTGGGAGTTCTTGGTGAGCCAGGCTCATTGCCTCTCCACAAAGTGCCCCTCACTGGGAGCACTGGGCTTCCAAGCTCTGCTGGAGTGAGCTCTCCTTTGTGATTAATTCCTACATTTTATGAAGTGACTATTTGAAGGCAAATATCATCCTTACGTGAGGCACTTAGTATGTTTTGATAATATATAGGCACAATTTTCAGTTGTTCCATAATACAGTTACAGAAATTACTCTAAATGAAAGTATTTTCCTGGGAGTTTAGACTTGAGGCATGTGAACCGTGGAGGTGCAAAGTGGAGCCCTGCAGGGGAAGCCTGGCAATCATCAGAACAGAGGTGGACATGTAATGCAGAAGCATAGTGAGGGAGTCACCAGCAACACCCTCAGGAAATGCAGTAGTCATTAGATCATTTCTTCTATAATTGATAAACCGGCCAAAAGTATAGTTTCAGCCAACAGCAATGAAAATTACCAAGCATCTAATGATGATCATGCTCAAAATTGTCAAGATTTTTACTGTTTGCCTGGCTGCTGTTTTCTTACTTTTCCACCTTAAAGGTCAGGTACTTTTGACAGATGAAAATTTTCTCATCCTATACCTTATTAAGCGCAAGTCAAACTGAAATTTTGTTTTTTAAATGCGCCATTTGTATAAGGTGGCTGTGTGCCTGCCACCTTCTTTTCATTAGCCTCAGGCTTCTGTACACTTGTTTTCTGCCTTCCTCTCCCTGCATGGAGCTCAGTCTTTCTCTGCACAACTTTCACAAATGAAGCTGGTTATGTATGATACAGTGCTGAAGCCTAAGAACTCTCCTCTTGTTTCCTTTGATATACCTTGGATCCCACTCATATTTTCACAATGGTGCAAGTAAGAAACAGCTTTTTCATGATGGGTGACTATCACCATAATTCATACTCACCTGAAGCTGCTACCACACCGTAATAAAATAAATGGGTGCTACTGGCTTTGCTCAAAAGAAGAAAACAAATCCTAAATCCTTGGGACAGGTGCTGAGCATAGCAGCACTGAATTTAAAGAAGCTGCAGTGATTGACATGAGTGGAATATGTAACCACATAAGGATATGTAGGTCAACAGGGAGCTGACGTTGCAAACACTCCTTCTAGGCATCCCCTTTGGCACTTTGGTTGGCCTAGTTGGGGGAGCAAATAATGAGGAAAAACAGTGACTCGAGTGACCACTGTGTAGCACTTTTCTCTCTCTGCTTTTCTATATTCACACCAATCATCAAATATTTAGTTTTAGCCTGCTCACTCCTTTCTCTTCTAAACATAAGACAGGAGGTGTCTGTCACAAGAGTAAATGTCTCTCATGAGAGTTTCAGCATTTCCCCATTTAGACTTGGTTGAAAGTTCTGCTACAAATCCTATTCTTGTAGTACTGCCACTTTACCAAACAAACTTATCAACACTTTTCCAAACAAATACATATCTTAAATATTTCCCCAAGAATTTGTAATGCAAGTTCACTTTATTTTTTTTTTTTGACCAAAGAATGCAGCTGCTCTCAATTCAGTAAGCTAATTCCCCACATTTTGACTACTATAGGCTTCTCTTTTTAAACTGTGCTGCCATGTGGCTGCATTTGAGTTATGCCCATAGCTCATTTGGAAGATTGTAGATGAGAACTGCCCCAAAATGCAGTACTAGAACGTGAGCTGTGCTTTACTTCGTGTGTATGTTAGTATGTATGATTCATATTTAGGGGGAAAATCAACATAAATGTTGGTGGGCACATACCCAAAAAAACAACTCAGTGTCAATGCTTTTCTTGTTCAGTTCTGTTTGCACTGACCTTGCAGCCAGCAGGTGAGTGAGATCTTCTGCTCCCCCAGCAGACCAAGGGATCCCCTGTCCTGCACCAGCACCTCCATTTCAAGCTCTGACAGGAATGTAACTGGAAAAAGGGGTAATTATGGTCCCTCAGCTAGCTGGCTGTGCATTCACATCAGAGCCAGTTGGCAGAGGTCAGAACAGCCCCATCTGTGTGCTAGGCTGCTCCAACCTAATCTGCTGAGGAGGATGGATCCAAACCAGCAAGGACCAAGAGCAAATTCTCCTGTTTACCCAGTATCAAGGAAAAATTATTGTATTTCACTGATTAGTGGAGACTGTTCATAATATATGTGTGTGTATGCATATGTATGTTAACATTTTGTAAATCAAACCTTTGTAATTCTTTCAAGAATTGCATTGCTATTTGGATCAGGTTTAGATTTATACAAGCAAGTCTGTCTGGTTTTTATTGTTCTGTACCAAATAGCTCTTAGCTCATTTTGCCTAAACTTAATGGCATCATAGAAGTTGGAGATTATCAAGTTTCTACGTGTTTTGCCAACTACGAGAAAAGCTGTCATGCCACTTGATAGATACTATGGAAAGTCCCAGAAAAGCAGGAGAATCTACAACTAGTGTTTGCACACTCCCTCCCAGATATTGAAGCCAATCAATTGCAGCTCACCAAACCTTAAAGAAATTAGTCCGTTACCCTGCTAGTTTTCCTTGGGGCTGAATGAATTAGTTTCACAATACTACACTTTCTGATCTTTTTCCTGTGGATAATTTAGTTGTCAAAAAGTTGGTTTTTACAGAAGGTCTCTTGGAAATTGTCTGTTGCTCAGTTTCACTTTGTCAAAATTTTTCGGAATTTGAAGGGGTCTTAGAAATACTATTGTAGTCCGGGCACATTTCAAAGCCTTCAATGACACTACAGAGACTGAAGTACGCGACTTACTGAGTAAATGTGACTCATGTTAATTGTCTGGGGACCTTTGTTCTAGTAATATATTGTTTCCTGCTCTGAGATCAGCGTAGCCAATAAAAGTCTGGTTTCTTTGAATGCATGAAAATAACTGAAACCCAAAACTGAATATCACTATAACGGACATCTTAAGAACCCCACAGAACAAATGAAATTAGCTCATGGGCACAGGCCTTGTTAGAGGTGACTGACTCTATTCCCTTCATGAAAAAGTTGTTTCAGTCGCACACATGGAAGTGCTAATTGCTTTGCATCATTAATCCATTTTTCAGTACAAATTGGTCTCATTAAAATTGGCTGGTGAGAGTCAATATGGCCAACCCTTCTAGAGAAATATGTTGCTGTGTGCAAACAGGCAGTCTCAGATCTGCCTTTTCTGGCTGCCAAGGCAGAAATCCCAAGTGCTCTGTTGCAGCAGTAAGGAGCACAGTGCGCACCATGCAACAATATATCATCGCTCCTTACAGCAACAGGGCAAGGCTTGCTGATACTGCCAGACCTCTGAAAATACCCTGGAAATGGTTAAATTCACAAGGACAAACTTTATCCCACTGTACCTTGCAAGTCATAAAGAGCAAGAATACCGTAATTTCTCAGATGAGAGAGGTAAACTGTGGTGAGTGTCAGCATGGTTTATAGATGTTGATTTGTGTAGGCAAAGGGCAGCATGTCTTTGTGTCATGTATAGGTTGCGCATATCTGCAGAAACAATCAGTATTTGACTTTACCCTGTATTCCTGAGTAGCTCCATGCTGTTTGCCGTCAGCAAACATTCTTCACTGGTTTGCATTAAGTATTTTCAGTGATTGATAGTTCTCTTGTTCGAGGATCGGTAAATGTGAATCTGCTTTTCATCCTGGCCTAAAGAGACCCTTGATGGAGTGGAGCTTTTGGGGATGTTTTTTCTATAAGCTTTGAAAAGAGACTGAAAGACTTGATGTTGAGTCACTGGGGAATGTGATTTATAATGTGTGGCTTGGTCTGTCACTCATTATGCAGCATAATCAACCAGGTGACCGGTTCAGATGGGAATAAAATCACTGGCAGTTTTCTCAGAGAACATGAGTGGACAAATATCCTTTGGCAGACTCTTAGCCAAACTCCAATCTGAGAAACAAACGATGCTGTCTTTATAAGTGAAGAGCAAAATCATGGTCTGGTAAAGAAACTGTGAAAAAAAGCACAGTGCAGAAGGGGCATCTGTGTGCAGATCAGAGCAACTGTTTTGCCAGCAACTGTTTGTCTTCGGTGGAAGCAGATTTTGACATCTTCACTAGGAGTAGTGGTTTGAACTGTAGAAAAACATAGCTGCAAGGTTAGATGTGTGCAAGATCTATGAGTCAAACCAGCAGGAACTGTCCCAAAAATCCCATGAAATATGCAGACCTTGGAAACTCTGAATATAGTTTGGAAACAGTGTTCAACATAAGAGGAAACTCTCAACTAAGTAGCTGTTAAGACTTGACATATAAATGCTTATTTACACCAACATATCCAGGAAATTTTAGTAATGAAAGTGTTAAGTGAAAGTGAACAGAATTTAGAGGAGACAGGAAGAGCATTTAGTGAAGAGGATTTAAAGAGGGTGAAAATCCATTATGAAGTTACCTGGATAAAAATCAAAACTTTCTGATGATCATGTAGCTTTTGCATCATAAAAATGTAAATGAGGAATATTTATTGCTAAGCCAATTTAAAGGCTCAGTTAAACATTAAGTACACTGCTACACTACAAAATAAAGTTGTCCATGTCACCAATGGAGAACAATTGTAATTCTTCAAGCTTAGGGCGGCAGCTCTGCCTAATACTTGTAACCTCTTCCTTTTCCTCTGGTGGATTCTGCTTTCCTTGGTGGCCTAAGGAATCTCATGTCTTCTCTTGTGAATCAGAAGAGAAAAAAGCAAGCAGAGAGGTGAAATAGTTGGTTACACACATGAAACCAACAGTAAATGATGTAGCTGCTGGGGCAGCAGCAAAAATTGGAATATAACAAAAGGTTTCATTTTAATACCATGCAAATGAGATAAAGCATAAACAAGAGGACCTGAAATGCAAACATCTTGAAAGAGAGGTAGGCAGGGGTAGGGAAAGTGTCTGACAGGTGGTTGTGTGTGGGAACAGTGAATTAGAGCAGCTGAACTGGAAAACAACATACATGTGTTCCTCACTTCCTAAATGAAGGGGCTTTTCAGGTCCTGTCTGAATGGCAGTGATTACAAAGGATTTTCAGGTTAATTGCAAGTATTCCCGTTTCCTGTAGACAATGTTGGATATGAATTTGTGGAGTGTATCTTGCCATCTACTAGATAGCAAACTTGTTTGTTGTGGAAGGAAACAGCATATTTTGAACTCTTTAAAGTTGTTAAATAAATGTCACAAGGTAAATAAAATTTAAAGAATAAAGTACTAATAGGAGTTGTAGAAGAAATTATATACAATAGGCCTCTCAAAAGATGTTATTTTGTATAGCAGTGGTATTTGAATTTCTCAAAAAGCAGTTTGTTTAAAATATCAGATCCAAGAAAACCTTTGGTGTGGAATGTTAAAAATGCATTAATTTTTTTCAGTTTCACAGTGAATTTTCATTTGTGGGACAGAGGTTTTTTAGATATTTACTTGAGGTGAAACTAAGTGATGAGCTGTTTTTCATTTCAGGAACAAACATTGTGATCAAGAAAAGGAAAACCACATCTGTATTAGAACTAAATAGTAGCTACTGTTATTGACTCCTTAAATCCAACCCAAACAAACAGAAATATTTTAGCTATTATGGCTTAATGCAACAGGGGAACATGTTATATCTGCTATTGTTGGCAAGCTGTGAAATAACATTTACAGATCAATTTATGTTACTTTAAGCAAAATATTTCCAACAGATGTTTTAAAAGATAACTTCATTCTGATCTGCTTCATTATCCTCTATAACCAAGTTTGCTAAGATGTTTTATGCAGGGGTGTGAAGGAAGGCTTTGCTAAACCCAGCGTTGCTAAGGACAAGCTTTTATGCATGGATTCTATACACAGTGATGATTATCAGAGATAAGTTTAATACAAAAAATGAAATAGGCTGTGAAGAGAACCAAAACAGTGATAGACATGTGAAAGACTCTGTGGGTTCATAGCAAGAATGGCCGATTTGTTTTGTGCATTTTGTGGAATCTTTGTTCCCACAGACGCAGTGCAGGGCTGGACACACTGAGCTGCCTTTGCAAACCCAGCACCTGACCCAGTAACCTGATATTTCCTCTCTCTCCCCTATAGGGTGCTGAATTTTCCCCCACACACTGTGTGATAGCTTTTTTTAGAGCTTTTTTGAAGAGGTTTGTTTACTTTTGCTGTTGTCCTACCCACATTTCAAGCCTGAGAGAAGTTTCCATATTAGGTTCTTGGCCATTCCAGATTTCAATCAGTACAGTTCCAGTATTTCAGCTGAACTGTGACCTGTATCTTCCCATGTGCAGGCTGCTCCTCAAGACTCAAACAGGATGAATGTAGGTTACCTAGTATGCTACCATCCCAATTTTTTTCTAGAGAGCGACATTTTACTGTATATAACACAGAAAAGTGGGATGGAAGTCCTGTTTCAGGAATTTCTTTTTGCAGCCTTTTCTTTTTTTTCACCCTAGCCTTTACTACTTTCCAGAGAAAAGAAGCTAAAATGTCCACACTGAATCTCTTTAAACCTTTAATCAAAGTATTGGAATGAAAACAGAGAACTTTGAAAGTCAGAAGTCTTATCTGCAGCAAGCAGCTAATATCATCTATTCTTTAAAAAAATATTCATATCTAACTGTTGGAGCAAATTTTCTTTGGGAAAGGAATTAAAACAAAGTAATAATGTGGGGCCAAATGCCCTCCTTAACATAGCTTGATTTTACAGAGAGGCAGAGCAGGTGCAAAGCAGCTGAATGATTATAGAAGGTAAGAGCAGCAGTGGTTCAGATCTGTGACCTGCCAATTCATCTCAAGATGCAGCAAAAGCTTCTTCCGGCTTCCTCATCTTTGATTTTTTTTTTTTATTTTTTTTTT